>CAXKVI010000308.1:0-55522 GCA_964058755.1 Campiglossa producta
GTAAAGAGCGATGCAAGCTTTCTTCTGGCGCTGAAGAACATTCTCCTTCCAATTCAATTTCCTGTCCAGAACTATGCCTAGAAACTTGGCCTTATCCGACAAGCCCAGGCGCGTGCCATCTAGTTCTGGTAGGCTTAGTGGCGGTATTTTGTACCGGTTGGTGAAGAGGACAAGTTCCACCTTCCCTGGGTTGATACTAAGTCCGCAGCGAGAGGACCACGTCGAAACTTCTCGCAGTGCTACTTGCATCAGGTCACACAGAGTTTGTGGGAACTTGCCTCTGAATGCAATAGCTAAATCGTCTGCGTATGCCACTATCTTCCCGCCCCCCCAGCTTGTGTCACGTAGCAACGAGTTGACTGTGAGGTTCCATAAAAGCGGGGAAAGAACACCACCCTGGGGTGTTCCCCTTGTGACATAGCGTGATAACTCAACCGTACCAAGTGAAGAAGCTATTTTCCTTCCCATTAAAAGTTGGTCAATTAAACCAGTTAGAGGTCTATCTACTCCCAGATTAGTTAGAGCGGAGTTGATAGCCTCCGGGCTTATATTGTTGAAAGCCCCCTCAATGTCTAGGAGGGCCACGAGACAGTAGTCCTTTTCACACAGCGATTTCTCAATGACAGACACTAGGCTGTGCAGAGCGGTTTCTGTTGATTTACCCTTGGTGTATGCATGCTGATAGCTAGAGATAAGGTTGCTATCAATAGTCGTTAAGAGGTAGTCGCTTAATATCCTCTCAAAGGTTTTTAGTACAAAGGACGAGAGACTGATCGGTCTGTAGTCTTTTGGCTCGTAGTGGGATGCCTTCCCAGCCTTAGGGATAAACACTACCGTGGCGCTTCTCCAGGAGCCCGGAATGTGGTTGAGAGCCAGGCAGGCTGTGAAGAGAAATACCAGCCATTTAGCTGATGTCTCCAACGTGTTTATAAGCTGCGCGGGGATAATCCCGTCCGGCCCGGCAGCCTTATACGGTTCAAAGCTCTTAACTGCCCACCTTACTCTTTCCTCAGTGATGGGTATATTTACTGCCAGGTTTGTTGCAGGTGCTAGTGGTGCATCATGCAGATTCCCCGGAAAATGTGTATTCAAGAGCAGCTCAAGGGTTTCCTCTTCCGTGCTGGTCCAGGATCCGTCAGGCTTTCGCAAATAGCTGATGGTTGTTTGACTTTTCGAGAGGACTCGTCTAAGTCTCGCTGTGTCGTCGACCTTTTCGACGCCAGTGCAGAAATTTCTCCACGAGGTTCTCTTCGCCTGTCTCAGAGCTTTTTTGTAGGCCCTTAGTTTAGCTTTATATTCGTGCCAATGAGGCTCAGAGCCGAAGCTCTTGGCCTTGTTAAATTGTTTCCGGCATGATATTCGGAGCGAGTCCAAATCGTAGGACCACCAATGTGGCCTGTGTTTACCGCGTGGTTTTGGCACTGGACAAGCCTGTCCTAGAGCATTTGAGAGCGCCGATGTAAATGTAGTAACAAGATCCTCCAGCTCCTCTACTGATGAGGGGGCTTGTGAGGGCAGTACTGGGAGGTCTCTGTCTAATATTTCATTGTGTAACTGCCAATCAGTGTTACGTGGATTGCGTTTCATGATTGGTTGTTCTACAATAAAGTCTAAAACCATTTCTATGTAACGGTGGTCGGAGAAAGAATGTTCTTCCAGAACCCGCCATTTTCTGACCCACTCATAAGCGCCTTCACTACAGAGAGTGAGGTCTATGACCTCCCTGCGGGTCTTAGTGATAAAAGTAGGCTCATTACCCACGTTGCAAATCACCAGGTTGGTTGTTAAGAGGTAATCAAACAGAGACTCGCCCCTGGCATTGATGTCGGAGCTCCCCCATTGGACATGGTGAGCATTAGCGTCCGCTCCAATAATAAGATTACCCGTGCAGAAATTTGACACCAGGTCTTTCACCTCCATTTGTGGTGGGGGTTCTTCGGCGTCGTAGGGCATATAGACCGACGCCACCGTCAGGCGGGTGCTGTCGACCGTTAGACTGATAGCGGTAATATCACCATTGGTGTAGTTAGGTAGGAGAAAGGAGTTCAACTCAGACTTGACCAAAATACACGTTCTGACTTTGCTCTCCTCGCTGGCTCGAATGAGCTTGAAGCCCTTAGTCCCCAATCCGCAGATTCTCGAGCTATTGACCCAGGGTTCTTGGATGAGGACCACATCCACGTCGCCTTTAGAAAGACGACTACTTAAAGCAGCCGAAGCTACTTTAGATTTGTGCAGATTAATCTGAAGCACCACCAACATGAGAGCGCACAGACTTCCCTGCCGTCCCCATATCGTCGAGGTTTGCCCCATCCCGGAGGTTGCCTATCAACGACGAGTTGTTCCGATTAACTGCCCGATATGGCGTTGCAGGAGTCTTGCTGTCTGCAGCGTTAGATGTTAATCGCTCAGCGTTGGCTGCTACCACCGTGACGTCGAGGGCTTCCTCGTCCTGTAGGCTGTCCTCCATCTCCGAGTTGTTCACAGCACTATCGCCAAGGGACGTGGCGGATAACATGCTTTCCGCATCGGAATCCTCCGCTTCCTCTTCTGGTAATTCGTTTTCCGGTTCCCCCGGAGCAGCCGAGAAGGCAGCGCGCTGAGCATCACCACGATATACGTGGATAACGATCTGGCCTACGCTGTAGTGTACTAGGCCATTGCACCTTTTGAGGGGCTCGATTGACTCTTTATTCATGGTGAACACCACCTGTCTGTCGGGCCCTACCGCATCCCCGACCAGATTGACACTCCAGTCATGCGTTGGCAGGGACGGATTCATTAGCCGTAGCATACCGAGAATTCTCTCGGGTTCGTCAGGGATGGCCGGAATCCACGCCCTTGCCCTTGGACGAGCTGGAATGTCCTTCCAGTCGACGACCTCTATCTTTGCGCCCTTGTAGACTTCACCCAGCTTAGCAGCTGCTGCCTTGTACAGTGCTACGGTTTTTGCATCCTCGCATGCGAGTAATTTAATCTGACCCTGGTGCCAACCCGCATCCGTTACTCGCGCCGAACTACCCGGAAACTCTGGAGCAACATTGAGAAGAATGTTGCCGAGTTCATTTCGCACGTAACGCCACCGGTCCTTAGGGATGGCCAGGCGGTCATTGCCTCGGTCCAGGACGCCTATAAGGATCCTGTCCTTGGTTACCTCAGCAAAGCTTAGTTTGCCCGCTCCAGGGGTATTCTGATGCCGCTTGGGAGGGGGATTCAACTCCAGGTCCGATCTCTGGCGCTTGAAAGGGTTAACTTTTAACCTCTTTGGCATGTAAGAATTTTGGAAATCCGGTATCACAGCTTTCGCTAGCTCTACCGATTTACTGGAATTCGGCGACAGCGATTCCTGCGGTACCCCTTCATACCTCTTCAGGATCTTTGCAGCCAATCTTTTCTCGTGGTATGTGAAGCGGCGGGGAGATGTCTCCTGGGAGTGCGGACCCGTAGTTGCCATCGCGGTCGCTCTCCTTGCCGAAATCTCAGTTGCAGCTTCCTTCTCCTTCGAAACTCCGAGGCCAGGTCGTGAGACCGCTGCCACAGACGTAAAGATACTGGTTTTCATATCAGCGGTTGATGGGAGTTTAGCATCTGCCGTTGTCCGCTTAGTTGCGTTGGCAACCGCACTGGTGCTAGCTCCCATCAAGTCAATCTTAGTCGATAGAGGGTTGGTTGACCGACTCGTAGTTGCCATCGCTGTCGATCCCCCCCTTGATTGTGGAACGGAGGTTGTCCTCCGGCGTTGTTGTTGCTTTCTCGCCTGTTCCTCCATAGCTCTCCTTTGCTGAGGAGTGAAATTTGGCGTTGTTTGTTTTTTAGATTTATCGTTTTTATTTGGATAATTTGAGTTCATCTTGTTCGTACGACCCATCGACGGACACGGCCAGCTTAGGGTCAAGGGAAGAGTAGGGGAAAATGTGTCGTCCGCCGCGGCAGAGCCCCGTACCGCGGTAAGGCCATGCTTACTCTCTGAGGCGACCCGGTATCAGAGAGGCTCCGTTCAAATACAGCCACGATTTGCCTCCCGGCTGCAAACGTCCAATGGGCACGGTTTCGCATAACACCCTGGATTGGGAGGGGGAAGATCTTTGTCGTCGCGCCAGAGAGGCTAGGCTGCTCTCGTGATGAAGTGCCGTACGGAGCTATGATCACAAGGGCAGCGTAGCCCTGTGGCTATCGACTTAAGCCCTCGTACCGCGGCAAGGTATCCACCCTTCACGAGGGTTTGAGAGGATACTAAGCGACTACCTCTCAACGACTATTGAATCAGCATGCATACACCAAGGGTAAATCAACAGAAACCGCTCTGCACAGCCTAGTATCTGTCATTGAGAAATCGCTGGGTGAAAAGGACTACTGTCTCGTGGCCTTCCTAGACATTGAGGGGGCTTTCAACAATATAAGCCCGGAGGCTATCAACTCCGCTCTAACTAATCTGGGCGTAGATAGACCTCTAACTGGTTTAATTGACCAACTTTTAAGGGGAAGGAAAATAGCTTCTTCACTTGGTACGGTTGAGTTATCACGCTATGTCACAAGGGGAACACCCCAGGGTGGTGTGCTTTCCCCGCTTTTATGGAACCTCACAGTCAACTCGTTGCTACGTGACACAAGCTGGAAGGGGGGGGGGGGGGGGGGAGATAGTGGCATACGCAGACGATTTAGCTATTGCATTCAGAGGCAAGTTCCCACAAACTCTTTGTGACCTGATGCAAGTAGCACTGCGAGAAGTTTCGACGTGGTCCTCTCGCTGCGGACTTAGTATCAACCCGAGGAAAGTGGAACTTGTCCTTTTCACCAACCGGTACAAAATACCGCCACTAAGCCTACCAGAACTAGATGGCACGCGCCTGGGCTTGTCGGATAAGGCCAAGTTTCTAGGCATAGTTCTGGACAGGAAACTGAATTGGAAGGAGAATGTTCTTCAGCGCCAGAAGAAAGCTTGCATCGCTCTTTACACATGCAAAAGAGCCATTGGCAAAAAATGGGGGCTCAGCCCTAGAGTATGCAGTTGGATCTACACGGCCATCATTCGTCCAATCATGCTATATGGAGTCGTCGTATGGTGGCCTGCGCTGAGCAAGGCAACATACCTGAATCTGTTGCGGAAAGTCCATAGATCCAATATGATCTGTATAAGCGGTGCGCTAAGGACAACGCCCAACGAAGCCCTCCAGGTCATTCTGGGCATTTTGCCACTTGATCTGGAAGGGTTTCGGTCAGCAGCGGCATCAGCTCTGCGCCTAAGAGAAACCTCCAGTTGGGGTGCGGGTACTATTGGACACTCCAGTATTCTGGAATCTTACAGCTTTCTCCCTCTAAGCACAGATCGTTGTGCGACCACTACAGTCGGTGATAGCTGTTTCAAAATAAACATTCCCAGCAGAGAAGACTGGGAGAGGACGGATTGGTGTCCCGAAACAAATAGTGGCACTTCCATATACACCGACGGCTCGAAGTTGGACGGCAGAGTTGGAGGAGGGGTTTATTCAAGGGATTTGGACCTTGAGCTCTCCTTCAGGTTACCTGATCATTGTAGCGTCTTCCAGGCGGAAGTCTCGACAATCCTAGACGCCGCGGCCTGGTTAAGCAAACGTGTTATCGGAGAAGATATCGCTATTTTCAGCGATAGCCAAGCGGCCATCAAATCCCTTGGCTCATACACGTTCAACTCTGAACTGACGCTCAGCTGTCGTCGATCTCTTCAGGAGATGGCCCAACAGAACCGCGTAAACCTCATATGGGTCCCGGGACATATTAACATTGAGGGAAACTGTAAGGCAGACGAGCTTGCCAGGCAGGGCACGACCAAGCAGGTTCTTCAGGATAAAGAGCGCTTAGGTATGCCGTTTGCCATATGCAAACTAATGCTGAAGGAGGACACACTCCGTCAAGCCAACGAAAGATGGCTGCAATCCCCAGGGGGTCGGATATCGAAACAAACCTGGCCAAAATGGGATCTCAAAAGGTCTAGACGCATTTATGCCCTAACTAGGAGGGAAATCTGCATATTGATAGGGGTATTAACCGGTCACTGCCTCATTGGTAGGCATGCAGAAAGGCTAAGTGTGCCCTAACGACGATGCTGCAGGAGTTGCAAAGATGATGATGAGGAGCAACTGTCCGGCTTTAAGCGGCGCGAGAACGCGCTTTTTGGGAGTTCCGTTCCTGGATAGCCTAAGCCAGATCGCGGAACTGGACATAAAGGACTTGATGGCCTTCATAAGGTTCCCTATGTACAGTCACTTCTCAGAGCAGAAAACCCAGGACATCGCCATGGATCTCTGCGCAGTGGAACCACCCGGGGTTTTACCTCGGCCAAGGACTGTCACTTTCAATGTAACCCTGTTTAGTATGTTTTGTCCCATTCCGAAACTATCATCCTCCCCCCTTGCAGCAGGGCTGCAAGATATTCTTTTGTTACGGGCGGGCGTTGAGCCGAACCCCGGACCAAAAGAATGGATATGCAGTGTCTGTTGCAAAAAAATATATGTTAAACGGTCGCATTCTGTGCAATGCTTCTCGTGTAAGAGATGGCTCCATAAATCTGGATGTTCAGGGCTTAACCCTAACATCCACAGACCCCGTACTTTCTTTAGTACTTTCGTGGCCCCTTGCTGTTTGCGCCGTCGGGCGTCCCGCGGTAAGCGCCGTTCAAGCGCACCCCTACCGCCACCTTCTAGTAGCAATACTAATAATAATAATGTCTTAACGACTAGCAGCATTTCTGCTATACCCGCCACACAAATTCCAGACTGTTGCTCGTGCCTTATGGCGTCAACATCACGCGCAGCAGCTCAACACTCTTGCTCCCACCGGAGCAGTTTAGACATGAGCTACTCCGAGCATCAGTCTCTGTCTGTTTCGTTACACCCCCCCTCCCGTTTACACGTGAGTCAGGATCAACATCTTCTTGCACCTGTCTCGACGTGTACTGTTTGTCGGCAAAGATTATACACGCTCGCGTCATCGGTCAAATGCAATAACTGCTTAGGCCAATGCCACGTGCATCTATGCTCTGGGCTCGCGAACAGGAATCTTTGGACGGATGCGTTCATTGCACCATGCTGTAACACGCCTCAGCCTACGACGCCAGCCAACCCGGTTACACCAGGTCCACAGCTAACTAGGCTGAGGCACAGCCTTGGTCTTCGCCTACCAACACCTGGGCGAACACATCCGTCTCTCACGCCTTTGGTTAACTCGACATCGACCCCACCGGCGCACTTCCAAATCTTACAGCACAACTGTAACGGATTAACTGGTAAGATCGCAGAGATAACCAACTTGATGACGCAATATGACATAAAACTTGCCGCAATCCAAGAAACCAAGCTCAGTCCAAGGTCGGACCTCATTACCTATGGTGGATATAACATTCACCGGAAGGACCGTCATAGAGTAACAGGAGGTCTGGGAGGTGGTCTAGCGTTCATAACGCACAACTCTGTACAGTATCATCTATTTGATACCGACATCGAAGGAACGGATGATATCTTAGAAAGCCAAGGTATTACCATCCGTACAGGAGATGTCGATCTGCAAATCATAAACATCTACATACCCCCTGTCTCAAGTTGCCCCACCGGTTATCACCCCGACATTAGCTTGCTATTACGAGGAGATAATCGCGTGATCCTGGGCGACTTCAATGCGCACCACGATATGTGGCACTCAAACTTGCCAGCAGACAGTAGGGGGCATGTACTCGCAGAACAAATAGATGATACGGCTTTCTGTACATTGAACGGAGACGCCCCTACGAGAGTATCGGGTAACTGCTATAGTTCGCCAGATATTTCTATCGTAAGTGCAGGACTATTGAACAACACCAATTGGCGACCCATACTCACGTTGGCGTCTGACCATCTCCCAATAGTCATTACCATCGAACGACCGACGGACTTTATAACACCTGAGCATGGTACATACATCAACTTTACCAAGGCGGACTGGGACAGTTTTCAGACATATACGGACGAATCCTTGGCTGCTCTATCCATTCCTACGGACGTACGCAAAGGCGAACGAGACTTCCGCAACATCATTGACTTGGCCTCTAGACGCTTCATTCCTGCGGGTCGAATATCTCGAATAAGACCAAATTTCCCCGCGGAGGCAGCGGCCATGGCTAGAGAAAGAGATGAAGTGCGAAGTCTCAATCCCGCAGACCCCCGTATAAGGGATCTCAACGCGGAAATTCGTAGGTTGGTCGATAAACACAAACTGGCCAAATGGAAACAACACCTAGAGCAATGCAACCTCTCTGACGGTGTTGGCAAATTATGGACTACGGTCAAAGCTCTATCTAATCCAACACAACACAAGGATAAAGTAGATATTACTTTCGGTGACAGGGTGAAGAAGGACCCTAGGGGATGTGCGAACTCCTTCTGTAGACAATTTGTACTACATTCCCCACCCGATAGAGCTAAACGTAGAACCATGCGACAGGCGCGTAAATACAAAAACCAAAACACGCCCATTGTCATCACTGCCTCAGAGGTCAAGGAAGCCATCAGACAGGCTAAGCCCTCAAAATCCATCGGCCCCGACGGCATTGCCATGAAGATGCTGAAACATCTAGGCCAGGAGGGACACAAATACTTAGCGGCTCTATTCAATCTTTCACTGAACACTTTCGTCATTCCTGAAATATGGAAAAAGGCGAGAGTGGTTCCATTATTAAAACCTAGAAAGCCGGCAAACATAGGCGATTCATATCGCCCTATATCACTTTTGTCGCCGGTAGTGAAGACGCTAGAGTCCATTTTGCTCCCGTATTACACCGCAAATCTGCACCTGGCTAATCATCAACATGGCTTCCGTAAGCTGCACAGCACCACCACCGCACTCAATGCCATTACAACGCAAATAAATAGCGGTCTAAATCAAAACCAACCAAATCACAGGACTGTGTTAGTGGCACTTGACTTGTCGAAAGCTTTTGACACAGTCAACCATGCCACTCTCATACAAGATCTATTAGAAACACAAATACCTGATGGGTTAAAGAGATGGACCGCTAATTACTTGAATGGGCGGCAGGCGTCGGTCAACTTTAGAAACGCAACATCAAAACCAAGACGAATTAGACAGGGGGTGCCACAGGGTGGTGTCCTATCCCCGACACTGTTTAATTTCTATCTATCGAAGATGCCCCCACCACCAGAGGGTGTCTCCGTCGTTTCTTATGCTGACGACTGTACAATAATGGCGACGGGGAAGGGCCCCTATACTGATGAACTCTGTAATAAAATCAACGGTTACCTCTGCGACCTTTCCAGGTTTTTCACAGAGCGAGATCTGACGATATCTCCGACTAAATCAACGGCGACGCTTTTTACGACGTGGACGCAACAGGTGAGAAATGAATTAGACATTTTCGTTGACGGCACTAAGCTACCAACTGTCAGCCACCCAAAGTTATTAGGGATGACATTGGATAATACTTTCTCATTTGCTGGTCATGTGTCTGCAATGGTCTCAAAGGTACGTGGTCGCAACAAGATCCTCAAGTCACTTGCCGGCAGTACTTGGGGAAAAGACAAAGAAACGTTGTTGACTACATATAAGGCCATTGGCCGACCAGTCTTTGACTATGCTGCACCCATATGGTCGCCTAATGTACATAACACCAACTGGACGAAGTTACAAGTCTGCCAAAATACTGCCATCAGAACTGCTACGGGATGTCTCCTCATGTCTTCCGAGTCTCACCTCCATCAGGAGGCAAAACTGCTCAATGTAAAAGAGCATGCGGAAATGCTGAGCAAGCAATTCCTTCTGAACTGCCACAAGCCAGCACATCCAAACCGTCATCTTTTGGACATAGATCCGCCCCCGAGAGACATAAGGAAACATCTCCGTAAACATTATGATGAGATCCGGCATCATATTACCTTGCCGTTTGATCTGCAGAATCATAAGCGGGCTCTAACCGACATCCACACCGAGTCGGTAGATACTTTTGTCGGATCTCTACCTGTGAACCCCGTTCTGAACAGTCCTCCACCGGACATTGCTGAAGAAGAACGCACCTTACCAAGGGAGACAAGAGTTACCCTGGCACAGCTTAGGTCTGGATATAGTGTAAGGTTAAACTCCTACTTGTCCAGACTTAATGACACAATCTCAAACACATGCCCTGCATGTGGTAGGACCCCCCATGATACTCTACATCTCTTCAATTGTTCATTTGAACCTACTCTTCTAACCCCTCTGTCCCTCTGGACAAACCCTGTTGAAACTGCACGTTTCCTTGGACTCCCCTTAGAAGAGCTTGATGAAGATCTTCGGAATGATCATACACTCTAGACAGGGCAATGCATTGTTAACAACAACAACAACAACAACAACATGGCCTTCATAAAGTCATCTAAGTGGTTCGAGGAGGAGTAACGGTGTCGGTTTAGGAATGTCAGTCCCGGGATTCTGCTACGTGGAAAATCCCAACAACTCAGGGATTTTCCATTTGGCTGGGTCCCGGGACTGACTTTCCTTGTGTTGGTGGTATCACAACGGGCCTTTCAAAACTGGCCTAAGTGTGCCTCTGCGGCAGCCACTTGAACCTAACCTATATAGCGAGCCGCTTGCTTCAAGACAGACGCCCGTTTGCAGCCGCACCTCATGGTGAACAGACGCTACGCAAAAACCTCGGTGAGCCCTTAAACCAAGTATGTCAGAGTGGCCCCACCGGGGCTCCCTCTCTTTCTGCCGCGAGCCTAGGTAGCTCCCGTTGTCCAGAGTGCACTAACGAGGACGCAAGAGTCGGGATTGAGCAAGGTCACTTAGCAACCACACTCCATTACACTCCTTTATTTATTACACTCGGGGTTTTAAAATTACCGAGGGTTTTAAAGTTAACCTAGTCCAACCATCAAAAAAATTTCAGCCCAATCAAAAAAGGAGCACGCAGTTGTTTTCTACATATTTAATGCTAATTTAGTACGCTTTATTTTTAAAATTACCCAGGGTTGGGCTAGCTTAACCTTAAGCAACAAAATTTTAGCCCAATCAAAAAAGGAAAGCTTACTGTCTAAGCTGAAGTTAAATGGTGGGAGGAGAGTAGTTTATTATTATATGTATTTAGTTATTGGCTAAGGAGTATGAGCTGTGGCACAGTTGTTGACGTACCCAACTCACACTCCGGCGGTCAGGGTTCGAATCCCGCCGCCGCCGGTATTTTTTAATTATTAATTTTTTTATTTTATTTTAAATTTTTAATTATAAGTGGACTGTAAATTTAATTTTATTGTTGTTACTAAATGAGGGTGAGCGTTAGCACTAACGAGTTTGCAGATAGCAGCAAAAGCTGAATGACACTCAGCACTAGGCTCTGAGACAGGCATCTGGATGACTGCTCACTTTATCCACATTTTATTTATATAGGGACTGGTCCCTTCCAAAAGTATGCATAGGAGGCTAGCACAGTGCTAAAACCACCATTTGTTTATTGTTGTTACTAAGTGAGGGTGAGCGTTAGCACTAACGAGTTTGCAGTTAGCAGCAAAAGCTGAATGACACTCAGCACTAGGCTCTGAGACAGGCATCTGGATGACTGCTCATTTTACCCACACTTTATTTATTTAGGGACTGGTCCTTTCCAAAAGTATGCATATGAGGCTAGCACAGTGCTAAAACCACGATTTATTGGAGCGGCTATAAGCTATGTATTACGCAAATTCCATAAACTATCTGCGAATTACATTGGTATGTAATGCAGAAGATATGAAATGAACGAAATAATCATAGCTTATGCCGCGTAAACACGTACTAAATTGCCCAATATTTAATGCTAATTTAATACGCTTTGATTTAATTTATTACACTTGGGGTTTTAAAATTACCGAGGATTGGGCTAGCTTAAGGTTAAGCCATGAAAAACATTTTAGCAAAACCAAAAATTAAAAATGCAGTTATTATCTACATATTTATTGTTAATTTAGTACGCTTTAATTTCATTTATTACACCTGGTATTTTAAAATTACCGAGGGTTTTAAAGTTAACTTAGTCCAACCATCAAAAAAATTTCAGCCACGGCGGTCGCCGCTACACCTCGGTAATTTTAAAACCCCAATTGTAATAAATTAAATTAAAGCGTACTAAATTAGCATTAAATAAGTAGAAAATAACTGCGTGGGGTGTAAAAGTAGGTCGCCTCCCAGTTGGTGCAACCTGGGTAACGCTAAATGACCTACATAGCCTTCACGGCTAGTTTCTTGTATTGCCGGTTCTACGAGAACGGTACCAGTACTTGTGCTGTACCCCTCGTGCCGAAACGGCCCGGGCCGTTTTCTTATATCGACCCGGCCAAGAGCAATACACTCGAGGTGACCCTGTCTGACATTTAGGCAGGGCTGGTTGGGATAGGTTAACTTTAAAACCCTCGGTAATTTTAAAACCCCAAGTGTAATAAATTAAATGAAAGCGTATTAAATTAGCATTAAATATTGGGCAATTTAGTACGCTTTCCTTTTTGATTGAGCTGAAATTTTGTTGATGGTTGGACTAGGTTAACTTTAAAACCCTCGGTAATTTTAAAACCCCAAGTGTAATAAATTAAATGAAAGCGTATTAAATTAGCATTAAATATTGGGCAATTTAGTACGCTTTCCTTTTTGATTGAGCTGAAATTTTGTTGATGGTTGGACTAGGTTAACTTTAAAACCGTCGGTAATTTTAAAACCCCAAGTGTAATAAATTAAATGAAAGCGTATTAAATTAGCATTAAATATTGGGCAATTTAGTACGCTTTCCTTTTTGATTGAGCTGAAATTTTGTTGATGGTTGGACTAGGTTAACTTTAAAACCCTCGGTCATTTTAAAACCCCAAGTGTAATAAATTAAATGAAAGCGTATTAAATTAGCATTAAATATTGGGCAATTTAGTACGCTTTCCTTTTTGATTGAGCTGAAATTTTGTTGATGGTTGGACTAGGTTAACTTTAAAACCCTCGGTAATTTTGAAACCCCAAGTGTAATAAATTAAATGAAAGCGTATTAAATTAGCAATAAATATGTAGATAATAACTGCATTTTTACTTTTTGGTTTCGATAAAATTTTTTCATGGTTGGGCTAGCTTAAGGTTAAGCTAGCCCAATCCTCGGTAATTTAAAAACCCCAAGTGTAATAAATTAAATGAAAGCGTATTAAATTAGCATTAAATATTGGGCAATTTAGTACGCTTTCCTTTTCTGATTGGACTGAAATTTTGTTGATGGTTGGGCTAGGTTAACTTTAAAACCCTCGGTAATTTTAAAACCCCAAGTGTAATAAATTAAATGAAAGCGTATTAAATTAGCATTAAATATTGGGCAATTTAGTACGCTTTCCTTTTTGATCGGGCTGAAATTTTGTTGATGGTTGGACTAGGTTAACTTTAAAACCCTCGGTAATTTTAAAATACTAAGTGTAATAAATTAAAGTAAAGCGTACTAAATTAGCATTAAATAAGTAGAAAATAACTGCGTTTTTACTTTTTGATTGGGCTGAAATTTTTTTGATGGTTGGGCTAGGTTAACTTTAAAACCCTCGGTAATTTTAAAACCCCAAGTGTAATAAATTAAATGAAAGCGTATTAAATTAGCATTAAATATTGGGCAATTTAGTACGCTTTCCTTTTCTGATTGGGCTGAAATTTTGTTGATGGTTGGGCTAGGTTAACTTTAAAACCCTGGGCAATTTTAAAATGGAAGCGTATTAAATTAGCATTAAATATTGGGCAATTTAGTACGCTTTCCTTTTTTGATTGGGCTAAAATTGTTTTGATGGTTGGGCTAGGTTAACTTTAAAATCCTCGGTAATTTTAAAATACCAGGTGTAATAAATGAAATGAAAGCGTACTAAATTAGCAATAAATATGTAGATAATAACGGCATTTTTACTTTTTGGTTTTGATAAAATTTTTTTCATGGTTGGGCTAGCTTAACCTTAAGCTAGCCAATCCTCGGTAATTTTAAAACCCTAAGTGTAATAAATTAAATGAAAGCGTATTAAATTAGCATTAAATATTGGGCAATTTAGTACGATTTCCTTTTCTGATTGGGCTGAAATTTTGTTTATGGTTGGGCTAGGTTAACTTTAAAATCCTCGGTAATTTTAAAATACCAGGTGTAATAAATGAAATGAAAGCGTACTAAATTAGCAATAAATATGTAGATAATAACGGCATTTTTACTTTTTGGTTTTGATAAAATTTTTTTCATGGTTGGGCTAGCTTAACCTTAAGCTAGCCAATCCTCGTTAAATTAAATGAAAGCGTATTAAATTAGCATTAAATATTGGGCAATTTAGTACGCTTTCCTTTTCTGATTGGGCTGAAATTTTGTTTATGGTTGGGTTAGGTTAGCTTTAAAATCCTCGGTAATTTTAAAACCCCAAGTGTAATAAATTAAATGAAAGCGTGTTAAATTAGTATTCACTATTTGGTGAATAACAAGGGGAGGGGAAGGTATTCCTTTGCAAATAAGAACACTTCTTTAATTTCAACGATATAGAAAAAAGTTATTTTATTTAGTTCAAAAGTAAATGTAAAAGTGTTAATAAAGGTAAGGTTTAGATTTCACTTTCTATTAAAAATAATGTGACGAATTCGATGATTCCTTGATTATTTTCCCTGAGTTCGATCACTGTACGTTAAATAAAACACTCCGATTCTGCTTAATAAGTAGTACGCTTTATTCAGTACTAAAAACCGTAGTACAATATCGCGGGTTAATTCACTGTTCAGTACTTCACTGTACAACACTTCAAAATAAACTGATTGATTTGCGTTGTCTTTGCGCGGTTTATATACCCTAGCAAACAGCAGCTTCACAACCTAGAAATGTCTACACCTTTCTGGTTTATTCGTGCAACAGTGTTCTCGAAGCGTTTATCTATCGTCATCTCCTCTTTGTGCCACATTCGCAAACACGCGAGCTGCCTCTCCCTCTCTCGCTCTCACGTCATGTATGTAAACAGCTGTAGTTGTGGTAGAGACGCTAGTGGTGGAAGATGAGCGATTCTTGATAACATTCGCCACACTGCCCTCCACCTAAGTCTGATCGTCCCGATCAGACACATTTCCCGATCCGAACGTTGCTAGTCTCTCCAGGGGAACCACTTTCATTTTGTTCCGTAGCATTCCAACAGCCTGTATGCGGTAAACAACGTCGTTGATCCGTTTCACAACTCTGTATGGTCCTTCCCAGTTGCACTGAACTTTGGGACACACACTTTTCCTCCGTTGTGGCCTGTTAAGGAATACTAAATCTCCTTCCAGAAACCCTTCTGTTTCCATTGCTTTGTCGTACCTGGTTTTCATGTTTTTGCTTATAGTTCTGGGGAATGGACCAGCTTCATCCAAGGCAATCCTCTCAACCGGTGCATCTGAGTTGCACTGCCTCCTTCGACCATGACTCGTGGACCTCAGCACCTTTGCTCTGATGCACTCATCGCATTTGGCAATCCACTCCTTTACCGAATGACCGTAACCAACCCAATAAAATGTCTGCTTAATCCTCTCCAAGGTCTTCTTGACTCCTAGATGACCTCCACTTGGATCGTTATGCAGTTCCCTGAGAACATCAGACACCCGCTTCCTTGGAACAACTATAAGCTTCCGCGCGCATTGACCATCCTCACTCTCCCATATTCGATGCAAACAACCGGATACCATTCGTAAACTGTTCCATTGTGCCCAATATGACTTGGCAACTGGACTCGCCGCTGACATTTCTTTTCTTGCTGGTCGTTTGTCTCGCTCAAGCCCTCGGATCACACATGCCAGATCTGAATCTTCCTGTTGACTTCTCCAAATATTCTCAAGCAGGCATTTGTCTATCAAAGCCATTGGTTGAGGAGGTACCTTTGCCTTTCGAGTGTCCCTGTGCCTCATCTCTAATGAAACTCCTTTGGTGTAATACCCAATGTTGTGTCCAAAGATCAGAGGTACTTCTTGGCCATTGTATCTCATAACTCTATTTCTCAGGTTCATGTGAATGTCTCTCACAGCCAAGAAGTCGACGCCAATGATGACTTCGTCCACAATATCTGCCACTAAGAAGTTGTGGTATGTAGTCGCATTCCCAATCGCAACTTTGCACCGCACTTCTCCATGAACCAGCTTACTTTCACCAGTTACTGTCCGCAACTTTGCATCCTGCAATGGTCGTACTCTCTTTTGGACCAAGTCACTTCTAATGATGGAATGAGATGCGCCAGTATCCACAGTGAATAACCGCTCTTTTCCGTCCAAGAAACCTCTAACAGTAACAGTACTTGCTTTCCCTCCGACCTGCGACACAGAAACTATAGGGCATTCATCTTGGTCATCTCCTCCAGCGTTACCCTTACGTCCACAAGCATTGCCGAAGTCTCTGGAGCCGATGTTGCAATGACGCACCATATGGCCAGATATTCCGCACTTGAAGCATTTAATGGCTGCTTCATTTTTCCGTTGCTTTCCGTTCAATGCTTCTAGGATTGCGTCCACCCATTCTGGTCGTTCTACTTCCACACGATGAGCTTTGTACGCTGGTTTGGACAAAAGTGATGCTGTTTCTTGAGTTAGAGCATGTGATACCGTCTCCGCAAATGATCTCTTTGGATTTGCATAGGTGGCCCGCTTCGTCTCCACGTCACGTATTCCATTTATGAAACTTTGGATTTTCACCCTCTCGATGTATTCCACTGGTGCGTCTGCGTTTGCTAGATGAGCCAACCTCTCGATGTCCGATGCAAACTCCTGTAATGTTTCGTTAGCCTTCTGGAAGCGATTCTGTAGCTCTATTTGATGTATCTGCCTTCTATGCTCGCTGCCGTAACGTCTTTCAACGGCTCCCATCAACGCTTTATAGTTGTTTCTTTCAGCGTCCGGAATAGTCTGTAAGATTTCGGCTGCAGGTCCTTTCAATGACACAAATAAAGCAGCGACTTTGTCCTCAGCGCCCCAGTTGTTCACAGCTGCTGTCTTCTCAAATTGTAGCTTAAATACCTGGAAAGGAACAGAACCGTCAAATGATGGGGTTTTTACCTTGGGTACGCTTGTGGAAACACTTGGACGATTCAGCTGCAACTCCTGGATACGACTTCTTAACGCATCCACCTCGGCTTCGACTTTCTCCTCAAGCTGCATTAGTTTCTCGTCCATGCGCGCCTCTAGTTTTGAGGACATACGTGCTTCCTGTTCCTCCAGCTGTGTAGACAACTGCAATATTTGAGATGCCATGTGCGTCTTCGTTTCCTCAATGCAAGTTTTCTGTTCTTCAAACTTTGATGTTATATTCGTCGACATCTGAGCCAATACAGCCAACAGCGAGTTTGTGTCCACATTTGCCACTGAATCCGGAGTATCCTTTTGCTCTTCTATTTTCGTCGCTCCCTCTTCCGAAAGCTGAAAAACATAATCGTCAACGTTGATTCCTTCCGCTTCCATAGCCTCGCGTAGACGGGATTGTAGCTCTGGCTTATTGCCTGTTGTTACCATTCCACGTTTCTCCAACTCGTTTTTGAGTTGTTGGATCTTCAAGTCATTAAACTTTGCCATATCCTTGCAATGTCCTTGTTACCTTTACAATGTCCTAGTTATCCTTTTCAGTGTCCGTGTTATCCTTTTCAATGTCCTTGTTATCCTTTTCAATGTCCTTGTATTTATTTAACAATACCGCTTCTGACACCAATTGTGACGAATTCGATGATTCCTTGATTATTTTCCCTGAGTTCGATCACTGTACGTTAAATAAAACACTCCGATTCTGCTTAATAAGTAGTACGCTTTATTCAGTACTAAAAACCGTAGTACAATATCGCGGGTTAATTCACTGTTCAGTACTTCACTGTACAACACTTCAAAATAAACTGATTGATTTGCGTTGTCTTTGCGCGGTTTATATACCCTAGCAAACAGCAGCTTCACAACCTAGAAATGTCTACACCTTTCTGGTTTATTCGTGCAACAGTGTTCTCGAAGCGTTTATCTATCGTCATCTCCTCTTTGTGCCACATTCGCAAACACGCGAGCTGCCTCTCCCTCTCTCGCTCTCACGTCATGTATGTAAACAGCTGTAGTTGTGGTAGAGACGCTAGTGGTGGAAGATGAGCGATTCTTGATAACATTCGCCACAATAATATTCGGAGGATTTGAAAAACTGCTGAGCGCGGGATGTAACGAGCGAATAATATTAATAGCTATTACCTCCTACCGGCTAGCTGATATATTGTATAAGAATATGTGTATGTTATGTTATTTTCTCATTCCAGTGGCTTAGGTAAGTAGCTCAGGATTTTAGAAGTACAGGGTTCCATATTCGGGTGGCTGCAACGGGTGAGTAAAGGGTGTTCCTTTCGAGATAAAGGGTAAGTATAACAAAAATGTATAAGTTTTGGATATTTTTCAGGAACTCATGTCTTCAACAATTAGCATTAAATATTGGGCAATTTAGTACGCTTTCCTTTCTGATTGAGCTGAAATTTTGTTGATGGTTGGACTAGGTTAACTTTAAAACCCTCGGTAATTTTGAAACCCCAAGTGTAATAAATTAAATGAAAGCGTATTAAATTAGCATTAAATATTGGGCAATTTAGTACGCTTTCCTTTTCTGATTGGGCTGAAATTTTGTTGATGGTTGGGCTAGGTTAACTTTAAAACCCTGGGCAATTTTAAAACCCAAAGTGTAATAAATTAAATGGAAGCGTATTAAATTAGCATTAAATATTGGGCAATTTAGTACGCTTTCCTTTTTTGATTGGGCTAAAATTGTTTTGATGGTTGGGCTAGGTTAACTTTAAAATCCTCGGTAATTTTAAAATACCAGGTGTAATAAATGAAATGAAAGCGTACTAAATTAGCAATAAATATGTAGATAATAACGGCATTTTTACTTTTTGGTTTTGATAAAATTTTTTTCATGGTTGGGCTAGCTTAACCTTAAGCTAGCCAATCCTCGGTAATTTTAAAACCCTAAGTGTAATAAATTAAATGAAAGCGTATTAAATTAGCATTAAATATTGGGCAATTTAGTACGCTTTCCTTTTCTGATTGGGCTGAAATTTTGTTGATGGTTGGGCTAGGTTAACTTTAAAACCCTCGGTAATTTTAAAACCCCAAGTGTAATAAATTAAATGAAGCGTATTAAATTAGCATTAAATATTGGGCAATTTAGTACGCTTTCCTTTTTTGATTGGGCTAAAATTGTTTTGATGGTTGGGCTAGGTAAACTTTAAAATCCTCGGTAATTTTAAAATACCAGGTGTAATAAATGAAATGAAAGCGTACTAAATTAGCAATAAATATGTAGATAATAACTGCATTTTTACTTTTTGGTTTTGATAAAATTTTTTTCATCGGTAATTTTAAAACCCCAAGTGTAATAAATTAAATCAAAGCGTATTAAATTAGCAATAAATATTGGGCAATTTAGTACGCTTTCCTTTTTTGATTGGGCTACAAAGGTTGGGATAGGTTAAGGGAGCTCATTTTCCCCTACATAGCTTCATGCCTAACCAAAAAAAACGAAAACTGGACGTATACCACTTGTGCTTTAAAGTGCTCATATATAGAGTCTCCGGAAGGTAATATGAATTTTTACCGCCGTTCGACACACCTTAACCATTTCCGGTTGGTTGCAAAATTTCTGCACGATATCTACGCCTATAGTACTATGTTGTTGTTGTTGTTGTTGTTGTTGTTGTTGGTGTTGTTGTTGTTGTTGTTGGTGTTGTTGTTGTTGTAGCCATACTTTGCTTTGCCTAGTCGGAAGATCACCTTATAAAAAATTACGTGACAGACCAGACAAAGGTTGTACGGGTGTTGACAGTCCTTTTCCGGTATGTTCCGGTACTCCTTGCGGTACTGCCTGACTGTCTTGGGAACGATTTCGTGCATTTTAGTCGCCTCTTACGACCGACATACCTACCTCGGGCATATTCTAAACCCCTAACCCCGGCATACCTACCTTGGGCATATTCTTCGAATGCATTGGTTGAGCCTTAGGAAATCTGAAGCCAAAACTGTTTCCTTTCAAATGTTTTTACGATTAGAATATCTAAGAGAAGGTATTGCCGGTGAAAGAAATGAAAACCAGAGTTTTGGAGTTATCAACCCAAATATGGACTATGGAGACCAAAAAATCTTTATGTATGGAGATCAGACTATTGTTTTGTGTCGATATCTTGCGCAGTTTTCGAGATAAAGATTAAAATTTTGCTCTGTGAGCGTTGTTAACGAAAACATTGTTCGGAAGTTTGCATGAAATTGTATTAGGTCTTTCTGGAATTTGTACTGGGACAATAGAGAGGGACATGGTAGAGGCAGATGGAGATGATATACTTAGATGTATGATCTAAACGGTTCTCAAATTATTAATAGGCTAAAACAACATTCATCCGCTACAAAAATTGTATTGTAGTATGTATCTCGAAAATCAAAATACAAGTTTGCGAAAAGAAATCCAAAAGAATGAATGTAAGGACATTGGAACAAACATCCATGATGAATAGCCTGGAAAAAATACATGCGATTTCAAACAAGCACACAAGATCCAAAAGAACCGGTGTTGGACGGAAACAGGGACAGCGAAATAAATCGTGTCCAGATTCCGACCAAACCCAAATTTACCTAATAAGTCCTTGACTCCGGCTTTATTCAAATTTTTTAAGCACGTTTCTACTTCCACGGACTTATAAGAATCTAACAATAAAGTAATTATGCAATTATATCTAATAAACTTAACGTAAAAGACTTAAATCCGATTGGTTTTTCGAAATGAATTGGAAATAAAGTGAAAAAATAGAGCAAACTTAAACGTAAATTACACAAAATCCATTAAAGTATTAATAGGTCGGATACAGGCGTATTATAAAAAATTATCTTAAAGAATAATTCAAGAAGCACTAAACACTCATAAAACAACATAAACAAATAGAAAATTAGTTTAAATTACAACCTTGTAAATTCCTGTTACCGACCAAATGGTCGGTTTTGGGAATGTTAATCTTTTTAGAGCTCCTCTTTCCGTCCACAATTAATTGACCGATTAATATATTAAGATAATCAAATTTTTCTTGTATATTAAAATTTAAAGACGTTAAAACACTAATAAATCATATAAAATTAATAAATGTCAAACTTACCGCTGAATAGTTTAAAAAAATCTCACTTCTTTTTTGGTCCGGTTTATGTTTTTTTCGGATCAAATTTGATGCGAAATGTACTACTGCGTAGCTTTTATTGAACTGACAAAGTATCCGTTATCTTTTGAAACTCAAGTTTTGACAATTGACGCACGATGATTTCTCGAATTGAATGAGATCGGTTTTACTACTTTTTAGATATTTTTTACATGTTTAAACCAATAAAAACTAAAATGGTCGGATAGAGGAGGCCTGTCTGTAAACGGTGCCTTTACTACTGATGTCCATATTGCGAACAGAGGCGAAGTCAATCAATCTAGTGCCGTTGGGTGATGTTATATCGTGGAGACTAAATTTTCCAACTGTAGGACCAAAGACTCCTTTCTTGCCCACCTTGGCATTAAAGTCGCCGAGCACGATTTGATATCATGTTGGGGCAGCGATCAAAAGTCTGTTCAAGATTATCGTAGAAGGAGTCCTTTTTGGAAATTTGGAACAAATGCAGAATAGCTCCAACTCTCTAATAAAAAAAACAAAAATTGGGTATCGTCGTTGTCGGCCTTCGGCCGCGCTTATTATAAATAACCGTGGGCTACGCCATGCCAAGTCCGGGTAGTTGCCTGAACCGTGGCGCTGGCGCGGTACGAAACTAATGTATAATGTGTTGGGGCGATATCCATGGGTGTGTGCCATAACCTTCTGCGTAGTACATCGTTCTGCGCAGGCGGCCTTTGTCCGCGCTTATAAAAAATAACCCTGGGCCATGTGTGTGCCATAACCGTTGCTGCCGCCACCGCGAAGTCCTTCTGCACGCAGGGCGTAGCCCAGGGTTGTTTTAAAATAAAATTTTAAATTTTGCACATTCCAGGTTTTGCACCCACAGCAATGGTACCTCAAATTAAAGGTAATTCAATTACCTGTCCAATGGAAAAATTTGAAAATCGGTTCATTGGTTTAGAAATTTTGATTTAAAAAAACAAATTAAATGAACTTTGACCCTTAATAACTCTTGTTGTTGGTGTTTGCCCCAAAAAAAGTTATATATGAATGTATTTGGCGACCTTTATTTATCTTAACTTTGTTGTTAGGCAATTTTATTAACGGCTTAAGATTAGTATCTTATAGTCAAATTCAACGAACTTACTAAACTGCGTACTCGAGAAAAAAATGTAGAGAACAACTAGAAAAAAAATTGCAAAAAATCAGGCAATTTTATTAACGGCTTGAGATTAGTATCTTACAGTAAAATTCAACGAGCTACAAAACTGCGTACTCGAGAAAATTATAAAAACTCCATGCCAGAAATTTCAAGTTTTGCCGAAAACTTGGCGAATTTTCCTAAACTTTGCACAAGCTTTTTAACTTTAATTTATTCTGTTACAGATTTGGCCTTTTTTGATTAAAAATGATTAAAAATGCGTAAATAAATAAATATTTTAAGAATAAAACTAATTTCATGCGTAGCAGTCAACAGTTGTTGATCAAGTGATTCGCAAACGCACTTTAATTTTCCACAATGTATGGTAGGTAGGTAGGTTACAGTGGCTACTAGTAAACTGACTAGCACACATACGCCCCGTAGATCCCGTTGTGATACCACATGAATCTGAATGACCCCCTACTGGAACCATTTCGTGTATTCCGCGAACCGCAGAGTATGCTTAGGCTTAGTTCTTGATAACTCGCTGAGGTGGTAGAAAATACCCGACCCCAGGTATTTCAACCTCTTGCCAGCCAACGCGGGACATTCGCATAGAAGATGCCTCACTGTATCAGGCTCTTCCTCGTCTCTGCAGCTTCTGCAGAAATCATTATAGGGAATGCCCAGCCTTTCCGCATGCCTGCCTAAACCTATATGCATTGTGAGAAGTCCCATGAGTAATGAGAGCTCCTTCCTTCTGAGGTTGAGCAGGTCTTCCGACCTACTCTGGATAATCTCTGGCCACATCAGTTTTGTATGGGTGCAAGTACCTATGTTATCCCATCTGTCCCTTGCCTGTTTCAGGAATATATTCCTCTTTAAGAGCTTGCTGGTCGCGAGCGGCATGCCTAAACCCTTCCAGGACTGTGAAAGCGGAGCAGATGTGCCCCCTCTAGCTAGCTCGTCTGCCGTCTCATTTCCCGGTATACCTCTGTGTCCAGGCACCCATACCAGATGAATTGGGAGTTGCTCAGCCATCTCGTTGAGAGATCTGTGGCAGCTCTCCACAGCCCTGGAATTGCATGTAAAGGCCCCCAAAGCCTTGATGGCTGCTTCACTGTCAGAGAAGGTGTACACCTCCCCGCTATTGATATTCACTGTCTTCAGTAGATCTACCGCTTCCTGTATAGTGGCCACCTCTGCTTGAAAAACACTACAGTGGGACCACTGCCGTCAGCCGGAAGCCAAACCCAGTTGAGCGGGTCGAGTTTCGACCCATCTGTATACAAATGGATGGAACCCTTGTCATGGGGAAGACCTCTCTCCCAGAATTCTCTTTCAGGTATTACTATATCAAATTTCTTCTCCAGACCGTACTTCGGTAAGCAGTAGTCCGAGTTGTGCTTAGGAGGATTTTTGAGGATGGAAGAGTGACCTTCATCAAGGGTCCTTCATCCAGGTGCGGAGTAAGCCGCATATAATTTACCGGATATGTAAAAAAAAAAAAACTAATGGCGGCGATATACCAACAGGTTATCATAACCTCTAACTAGATTTTAGCCGAGCGTTGAGTGTTCATCGAGAACACGCAATTTTCTGACCCACACATAAGCGCCTTCGCTGCGAATAGTGAGATCTATGACCTCCCTACGGGTTTTAGTAATAAACGTAGGTTCGTTACCCACGTTGCAAACTACCAGGTTAGTTGTTAACAAATAGTCAAACAACGACTCTCCTCTAGCATTGATATCGGAGCTTCCCAACTGGACGTGATGAGCATTGGCGTCAGTTCCGATAATAAGATGACCCTACTTCGTAGCGCATATAGACCGACGCCATCGTCAGACTGGTACTGTCGCCTGTTAAACTGGCAGCTGTAACGCCACCATTGGTATAGTTGGGCAAGAGAAGGGCGTTCAGCTCAGACTTAACCAAAATACAGGCTCTAACCCTGCCCCCCTCGCTGGCTCGGATAAGCTTAAAATCCTTAGTCCCCAAACCGCAAATCCTTGAGCTGTTGACCCAGGGTTCTTGGATGAGGACCACATCTACGTCGCCTTTAGGGAGACGACTGATTTGTACAGGTTTATCTGAATCACCACCAACATTAGAGCGTTCAGACTTCCCTGCCACCGCCGTATCGTCGAGTTTCACCTCGTCTGGAGGCTTATCTTTCAACGACGATTTGTTCAGACCACGATTTGGCGTGGCAAAAGCCCTACTAACTGTGGCAGTATCAACATTGTTGCGCTCAGGACTAGCTGCTATCACTGTCGGACATCTCCGACTCTTCTTCCGGCACTGCGATGTCCTAGTCCTCCGGTGCAGCCGAAATAACAACGCGCTGTGCATCGCCGCGGTATACGTGGATCACGATCTGACCCATGCCATAGAGCACTCGTCCATTGCACCGTTTAAGGGGCTCGAGTGCCTCCTTATTCAAGGTGAAGACCACTTGCCTATCAGGCCCTACCGCATCCTCAACCAGATTGACACTCCAGTCCTGCGTCGGGTGAGACGGGTTCATGACCCGCAGCATCCTGAGAATTCTCTCAGGTTCAGCAGGGATGGCAGGAATCCATGCTCTTGCCCATGGCCGAGCCGGGATGTCCTTCCAGTCGACAACCTCGATTTTTGCCCCTTGGTAGATCTCACCCAGTCTTGCAGCTGCTGCATTGTATAGTGCAACAGTTTTGCATCGTCGCAAGCGAATACCTTCATTCGGCCCTGGTGCCATCCCTTATCAGAACCCATCGGCGTGGCACGCGGAGACTCATCTATAATGTCAAGAAGTCTATAATGTCTTTTGTCCAAGTACTCAGAGCGACTGGGAGATGTCTTTTGGGGTGAATTTCGACCCGTAGTTGCCATCGCGGTCGTTCCCTTATTTGGATCTCTGGGGCCAGGTCGTGAGACCACTGCCACAGACGTTAAAGACTTGGTTTCGGTACCGGCACTTACTGTAGGTTTAGCATCAGCCGTTGTTGGCTTCACTGTGTTTGTACCGGTATTTGCTTTGGGGATTGCCCCCTTATTATCCAGAGCTAATCGACCCGTAGTTGCCATCGCTGTCGATCTCTCGGCTGATAAAGAAATGGAGTTTGTCCTCCGACGTTGCGTTCTCGCTTGCTCCAGCATTTTCCTCCTCTGCTGTGCAGTATACATGGTTGTATCTTTAGTTTTAGGGTTTTTATTACTATTTTTCATCTTGTTCGTACGACCGCTCGCCGGGCAAGGCCAGTTTAGGGTCAAAGGAAGAGTAAGGGGAATGTGTCGTCTGCCGCGGCAGAGCCCCATACCGCGGTAAGGCCATAGTTATTCTCCGAGGCGGCCCGGTATCAGAGAGGCTCCGTTCGACTACAGCCACGATTTGCCTCACGGCTGCAAACGTCCGATGGGCACGTGGTCGCATAACACCCTGGATTGGGAGGCGAAGATCTTAGTCGTCGCGCCAGAGAGGATTGGCTTCTCTCGCGATGTAGTACCGGGCGGCGCTATGATCACAAGGGCAGCGTAGCCCTGTGGCTATCGACTTAAGCCCTCGTACCGCGGCAAGGTGTCCACCCTTCACGAGGGAAAGGAAACCTTAACTCTGAGGTGATTTGAAAACTAGTCAAAAAAGTAAAATGAGGAGTTTCATATGAGATTGAGGGGTCACATCTACGATTTTACTAATTCTTCCTTTTTTGAAAGAGGCTGGTACCATAAGGAAGCACACACATTTTTGCTTGAAAATATTTATTATTTTCGGAGATTTTCAAATAAAAATAAAAAAATTGGTAAAGTGTTTTGTTCAATCCATTATAAGTTTTTTTACTTTTGGTCTCACAAAAAAGTTGTAAGGTGTTTTATTCAGAAAATATCAAGTTTTAAGAAAAAAAAATTAGTTTAAAAAAATTCAAATTGTTTAGTTTTTTTATTTATAAACAAAAATTTATTATTAATATTTGAACCTGTTATCGGCCTAATAAAAATCTAAAAAAAACATCAATATTGTTCAATATCATATAAATCCACACACCAAATTTGACGATGACGTTATTTTTAGTTCTTGAAAAAAAATTTTTGAAAAATTTAATGCCCGTACTTGCGTTGATGTAGCTAAAATGGTTTAGAGACATTCGCGCTCAAATATGGAATGCCTTATATATTCCATGTATATCTCATATCTATATTTTATTGTTCATTTCAGAAGAATATTTTATTCAATTAAAACTTTTAATTTCTTAAAACTCTTGGAATATATTTGAAGGAACAAGAAAATATGCCCCCTCCTGTTTGTACGAGATTTCTTACCCATCAGTTTGAACTTGGCTGTATCGTAAGTAAGACTTGTGAGAATTTCGGATACAAATGGGTTTACCAAAAAAAGTATGTTTTAATCCTTTTAATTTGGGGAAGCATAAGGGAGTATTAAAAAATACTCTACTGTCAACTACTTGTTTACGCAATAAATGTCCTGTTGTCCAAGAGAATCAATATGTTTGCTCTAATTGCAGATTGCGAATATTGAGATCGGATGATTTCCAACAAGGAGGTAATAATAAGTAATAATAGTTCAGTGAATAATGAAATTTGCGAAAATTGTGATAACTCTCCAGAAATCGATGAAATTGAAAGTTTGAGTGAAAATTTTTCGGAAACTGATGATGAAATTGTAGATAGTGATATTGATAAACAGATTTTGAAAAACTTAAAAGAAAAAGTTTTTAAGTGTACCAATTATTTTGAAAAAATTAATTGTTTAACTTTGGTTCCGCGTTCATGGTCAATAACAAAATTTCAAAAAACTTTTGAATTTTATTTAGCAAAAAAAGTTAAAAAAGTACAAGAACAGGTCCCGACCTGGGTCTAGCCCGGAAAATCGTGTATCAAGCAAATTTAGTGCCATTGGTTTATCGCGTATTAAGGAATTTTATTATGTATAGTGCCGAAATAAGTCGAATGATGCCTGGTCAAAAAGATTACATCTCAGTTAAAAATAAAGAAACTGGAAAACGAGAATGTAAACAAAAGCGGTTAATTTTATGTAATTTAAAAGAAGCATACACAAATTTCAAAGAATTATACACAGATTTATAAATTGGACTAACCAAGTTTACTCAATTGCGCCCTGAAGAGTGTATTTTAGCAGACCATAATGGTACTCATAATATTTGCGTGTGTGAACTTAACCAAAATTTTAAGTTAATGTTTCAAGAAGGCTTAAAATCAATTTTATCACAATTTTCAATATCTTCATATCACGAACTTTTGAGCAATATGTTATGTGAAAATCCTAGTACTTTGTGTAATTTTTCAAAATGTAATACTTGTCCAGGATTCATTCAAATCAGTGAAGAGTTACCTGCGCTTTTTGACAAAAATTCTATCATAACAAAAAATTGGGACTGCAGACAAAAAAATTACAAGAACATCATTTTATAGCCAAAAAGTGCTTGTGATGGTATTGACGGAACTGTCAAGAGATTTGTAGCACGGGAAAGTTTACGAAGCCCTGTCAGTAAGGATTTTTATGAAGCAGCAAGGGAAGGATTAAAGACTTTTTTTTTTGAATTTTGCACTAACCATGAACATGAAGAAGAACAACGTTTCTTGACAGATTAAGGGTACAAAGAATTTTCACAGTTTTGTACCACAGGGTGAAGGCAAAGTATTATGTAAAATTACTTCTGCGGTACCAATGTCTGAAAGTTCAGAACATAAAATTTTAAAATGTTTATCCTAATTCAATTCCGCTTTTATGATTTTTCACTTAATTTGACTTTTGTTCCTTCTTTTTTCTTCCTTCCTTTCATTTCTTTCATTACATGGATAATATTAATATATTTCACTGTTCTCATATTGCATAAGTCCATTTAATTTTCCTACTATATGAACGCACTAAAATTTCTAATTTTTTTTTTTTCAAAAACTAAAAATGACATTGAACAATATTAATGTTTTTTTTTAGATTTTTACAAGGCCGATAACAGGTTCAAATATTAATAATAAATTTTTGTTTATAATTAAAAAAACTAAAAAATTTGAATATTTTAAACTAATTTTTTTGTTCAGGCCCCTCATCGTACGTACGTCCATAACGCTGGAAGCGTGCCGTCCGTCTATCACAAAGTGATCGATCTGGTTGCGTGTTTTCCGATCTGGCGATAGCCATGTTGCTTGATGGATCTTTTTATGCACCGGCGAAGTCAATCAGTCTGAATCCATTTGGCGAAGCCACATACACCCTCTTTGCCCACCCTGGCATTAAAGTCGCCAAGCATGACTTTGATATCATGACGGGGGCAGCGCTCATAAGTTTCTTCTAATTTCGCGTAGAATGCATCTTTTTCCATCGTCCTTGTCCTCGGTCGGTGCGTGCACGCAGATAAACGATATGGTGAAAAATCGTAATTTTATTCGGATTGTGGCGAGACGCTCATTCACGGCTGTGAAGGACATTACATGTTTCACAAGTCTCTTTCCTACCACAAAACCGACGCCGAGTCTGCGCTCATTAGTATGGCGGCTACAGTAGACATTACAGGTTCGGATGGTCTTATAACCTTGCGCCGTCCATCGCATTTCTTGTATAGCGGTCATTTCAGCTTTTGCCTTATTGAGGACCTCAACTAGGCGGGCATCGTCACCTTCCCTAGTAAGGGTTCGGACATTCCACGAGCATGCCCTGATTTCCTTAATCATATTCCTAGTTCGTTTGCTGTGGTCGTTATCTGAAAAGTGAGTTATCATATCCGAGGCCTGTCTGTTAGATTTCATTGTAATTTTGCTTTATGTGGTGAGTCCCAAACCCTACGCACAACCGTTACATACTTAAAAATAAAATGTCGACCTATGTCTTAAGGATAAGTACACCTTGGGCAGGGCTACACTTCGTTACAAAAACAACAATAACAACCCGATGGCGCGAATGTGCAAGTAACTTCCGCTTTTCATGTTTTTCGATTTTTATTTCTTTCTGAACATAGACTTCTTTTTTAATGCGGCCCCCTTGACAATTCTCTATGCCCCCTAGCGGTCGCCCCCAACTGGTGGGAACCACTGCTGTAGACTAATAAATGAGAATATAAATAAATAAATGTGCACTTAGATTGTTATTACGTACATTTAAGAAACGCTTATTCAAAGAGAACAGCTATATATTTATGTATACATTTTTCGTTATAGCGCCGCCAAGAAGAGTTGAATCGCAAGGCTGCAGAGTTGGATAGACGTGAGCAACAGTTACAAGGAAATGTTCCGCAACTAAATAACTGGCCACCACTACCAGACAATTTTTGTGTGAAACCGTGCTTCTATCAAGATTTCAACTTAGAAATTCCACCGGAATTTCAGAAATTGGTTAAAAATTTGTACTACACGTGGATGTGTGAGTATAATTTTAGAGTATCATTTAAGTTTGGGCACAATTAGTGTATAAGTAGGTACATTAGAATGACCCAAAATTTCAAAGATATTTTATTTAAAAGCATACCCCTTAATTTTGACCATTATGCATCAAAAAGTATCCTGACAAAGTTTTATGCAATTCGGACCACGGCAACTCGTGCCGACTTGCGGTTAAAGTTATCTGTAAAATCGTACTACATTTCATTGCGTTTCGCTAATTTAATGATTTATGTACTCGTTTTTCTCATATTGCTGAAATTCGTAATTAGCAGGGTTGAGCATAGTGCACTAAATTTAGGCAGCACTACGGGTTTCACTAGCACTATTTCTTTAGTGATAGTTAAAATCGAATTTAAAAAAAAAAAAAAAAAAAAACTAATTTCGGCGAAATACCAACAGGTTATCATAACCTCTAACGAGATTTTTAGCCGAGCTTCTCTTTCCAACTTGTAGTGTGTTGCTTTTGAGTTTTCCTACAAGTTGGCGGGACCTACAGTTTTTTGCTGAGAAGATTCTCATGGCAGAAATACACCCGGAGAGTTTGCCAAACTACTGCCGAGGGGCGACCCCGTTTAGAAAAATTATTTTTCTAAATAATTTTTGATGTTACTTTTGCCGGGCATCGAACCGCCACGACTTGGTGTAGAAGGCCGAACACTTAACCGCTACACCACGAAATCGAATTTAACTAACACTAAATATTAGTGATAGTTAAAATGAAAATTCACTATCACTAATTTTATAGTGAAGTGAAAATTCAAAAACACTATAACTAAATATTTATTGATAGTGAAAATAAATTGCACTAGCACTTGGAAATTGCACTACATTACCACTAAAATTAGGGAGCTTAGGCCGATAACCCGTGTATGCTACTTGCATACATATAATAAAATTATAACAGGTCGATGTCTGTACATTGCAGATATCCCCACAAAATTGATTGGGGTAAGCATTACACTAGTTTACAGCCGAAAAATACTAAGAAATTCTAAGAAAGCTCTGAACATATTTTAAAAAATTTTTGCATGGGCAGGTTTTCGAGATATCGGTAATTTTGTGTTTTTTCAGGTATCACTTAATATAGCTGGCCAAAGTCGAAATTTGTCGAATTTTTACGACTTTTGAAAAATTTTGGTTTTAAAAATGCTTTTTTCATGCGAAGTTGTAAAAATCAGGAACTTTTTATTTTTTCTAAAATTTATCTGTATAATTACAAACACTTTAAGTGTAATACATATTACCAAGATCTAGAAAAACTGTATTTTTGGCAATTTTTTTTTGTAACTTTCAACATCTCTACTTTTAATAGAATTGTAACAGGTCTGTATATTGCAGATATTTAAAAAAAACTCTTGGTGTTAATCATTACTAAGCCAATAGAGTCCAAATCAACTGTTTTTAGAACTTTAGTCTGTCTATCTTTCTGCCTGTCTGTCTGTCTTTCGGTCTGTATGTTTGTGGTCGTATCACTCGAAAACTGCTGAATGGAATGAAATGAAACTTTCAATATTGTATTATTAGACGTTCAACTTAAAATTTAAGACATCCTTTATTTCGATAACTCGACGGATTCAGAGTTATCGACCAATATACGCATATTATACGACCTCATGTTTGGTCACCCCTGCTCCACGTATTGGTCGATAACTCTGAAACCGGTCGAGTTGTCGAAATAAAGGATGTCTGTGTTTTGCAGATATTCAAAAAAATATTCATAGTATTAATCATTACTAAGCCAATAAAGTCCAAATCAACCATTTTTAGAACTTTTGTCTGTCTGTCTGTCTATCTTTCTCTCTGTCTTTCTGTCTGTTTGTTTGTGGTCGTATCACTCAAAAACTGCTAAATGGAACTTAATGAAACTTTCACCATTGTATTACTAGACGTTCAACTTGAAATTTAAGACATCATTTCGATAACTCGACCGGCTTCAGAGTTATCGACCAATACGTGTAGCAGGGGTGACCAAACATGAGTTTCCACAATATGCGTATATTGGACGATAACTTTGAAACCGGTCGAGTTATAGAAATAAAGGAAATTTTAAGTTGAACGTCTAATAATACAATAGTGAAAGTTTCATTTAAATCCATTCAGCAGTTTTCGAGTGACCACAAACATACAGACAGAAAAACTGACAGACAGACAGAAAGATGACAACAGACCGACAAAAATTCTAAAAACGTTTGATTTGGACTTTATTGGCTTAGTAATGATTAATACTATGAAATTTTTTTGAATATCTGCAATACACAGAAATCGACCTGTTACAATTCCATTAAAAGTAGAGATGTTGAAAGTTACAAAAAATAAAAAATAGAATAATTTTTTTTTTTTAATTTAAAATGTTTTTAAAATGAACTAAAAACTGCAAAATAATTTCTCCTCTGCCTACATAGATTTTACACCACGTAGAGCTTGTCCTGAACATTTATGAGTGGGGATTCTTATAGATATTACAGTACTTGGCAAGATTGAAATCTATAACATTGGCGCGCGCTATAGATGGTTCACATAAGTTTCTAAAAATCTTACTACCGATATGAGCTTTCCTTAAAGATCTCCTTTTCGATTTAGCAAGCGCCAAATGTTTTTATAGATTTCAATCTTGCCAACTACTATAATATCTAAAAGAATTCCCACTCATAAATGTTCAGGACAAGCTCTACGTGGTGAAAAATTATGTAGGCAGAAAAGAAATTATTTTGCAGTTTTTAGTTCATTTTAAAAACATTTTAAATTAAAAATATTTTTTTATTCTATTTTTTATTTTATGCTTTTTTTTAATTTAGTTTTTTGATGCGTTCATCATTGCGCAGCTCATCTTCAATTTAATAATACAAAATCAGCAGAGCCAGCATTTTACGCAAATTGTTCAAAAGAGTAAAGGAATTCGCCGAATGTTGCATTCTACAGCGCCATCTGCATATCAATAGATAATGCTCCAAGGAGTAGAGGAATTCGCCGCGTGGTAAGTAAAGTTACTTTTGGAATACACCACGCCACGAATTCCGTTCTTCTTTCTATGGTAATAAGGACAAACGACTAAACTAGGGCGATAATTGGATTTTTGCAAATAAAGCAATATTTTAAATTTTTTTTTTTTTTCGTATAATGCATTGTCAGCGAAACCCGAACGATGGTGAAAATTTCAAAACCCCACCTCAACGGGAAGTAAGTTCAAAATCGAAAGCAAAATCTCTGTAAATGAAATTTTTCAAATATCTCTACCCATGCGCCACCTATCCGAATTATTTTTTTATTATAGTGCGTTGGGGTAGAAAACTAAACGATGATGAAAGTTTCAAGATCCTACCCTAACGGGAAGTTCGTTGAAAAACGAATTAATCGACACCGAAAACAGACCTTCGCATTTCTTAAGTAGAGCGACTCACGCGCCATCTAGCGGGTCCAATTTTTTTCAAACATTTGGAAATTGATTAAGTAATACACCTAGCGGATTTTTTTTTTATAAATATTTCTTTTCATGGTAATAATACATGGTCCAAATTTCAGCCAAATCGGACCATAAATGCGATTTTTGAAAATATAGCCACCCACGCGCCACCTATCGGATTTTTTTCTTCATAATATTGCATTGTCATCGCGACCTGAACTGTGGTAAAAATTTCAAGATTCTAGCCAAACAGGAAGTTGGTTTAAAATCGCATGCAAAAATCCGTGCACAAGAACGACGAAAGCGACCTAATAAAACATTTTAAAAAATCGCCAAAAATACAGTTTTTCCTAGATCTTGGTAATATTACGCTTTAAGTGTTTGTAATTATACACACTAATTTTAGAAAAAATACAAAGCTCCTGAATTTTACAAATTCGCATGAAAAACACATTTTTGAAATCAAAATATTTCAAAAATCGTAAAAATTCGACAAAGTTTCGACTTTGGTCAGCTATTGCTTCGCGATGGTTTAACCCACCCTTACATTTTATACGTCATAAGAAACGTATTTTAATTTCCTTTCGACCGAGGTATCGCTTACCTCCATCGCTTTTGCAACATTGGCGAAAAGAATTGAATAAAGTGATACCTGAAAAAACACAAAATTACCGATATCTTGAAAACCTTCCTATACAAAAAATTTTAAAAATATGTTTTGTGCTCGGCATATCAGTGTCAATTCACCCATATACATGAATATCTTGGTATTTTGTCAAATTAATTGTTTGTAAACTATGTAGTCTTATTAAGCCAGTAGAATCCATATCATCCATTTTTAGGATTTTTTTCTGTCTGTCTATGGGCAGAATTTAACTTCGTTATCGCTAACGCCATACCCATAAATTTAATCAGCTGTTGCAACCAAACTTATGGAAATCAATGTAAACCATTAGTGATGCCAGGTCCGTCAAGCTGGACCCCCCACGACGGATTTCAAATTTGAATATCCAAGAATTATGTGCTATTTATGTGCTAATTTGTTCCCAAAAAAAAAAAATTTGTGCTAAATTTTTAAGTACTTTAAAACCTCAAAAGTGCGGAGTCTATTTATGTGCTCGAAGAAAAACTAAAATTTGTCCAAAAAAAAGGAAGGGGGATGGGGTGGCGACGTGGGAGGGGGGTTTTATAGCCAGTCGACAGACTGGAGATTTGATAGCCCAGGAATTATGTGCTATTTATGTGTTCGACGATTTCAAAAAGATATTCTCTGTTCCTAAAGTTTTAAGTACTTTTTTTAAAACTTCAAAAGTGGGGGTCCAGCTAGACCCCCCTAGGAAGGAGTGGCTTCAAGAAAAAACTTTAAATGTGGGAATTAAGTGCTATTTATGTGCTCGAGAACTCCGCAAAGTTTGTTGTTTTTGTTGCTCAACTTTTAAGTACTCTTTTCGAGTTTCAAAAGTTGGGGACCAGCCATACCCCATCCTAATAAATCGTAGCTGTAGAAAAAAAATGTAATGTGGGAATTATAATATTATTTATTATTATTTGAATTTGGATTCCGCAAAGTTTTTCTTGTTGCTCGAGTTTTAAGTTCTTTTTTCAGAATTTTCGATGACTGGCGTCCTGCAGCTGCTTTTAAACATTACTACGCAACCTTAATTGTAGGAACGCTTTTTAGTGACGTTACCCTCTTCTAACATACACTTTTTTGCCCTGCGGGTTAGGGGTTTAGAATATGCCCGAGGTAGGCATACCGGTCGTAAGAGGCGACTAATATGCACATAGGTAATTGACGTGCTAACTCGATGGTTGATCTACGGATATGATGCCTCTCACCTCTCATTACCCATCTTCTCCTTCCTCATGGATGGAGGGATGCCATGACCTAGAAGGTTCCACTGGTCATACCAAATCGCTACCACGACAGTCGGGTAGTACCGCAGCGTACCGGGGTCATATCCGGCCAAGGACTGTCAACTTCGGCATCACTCCCCAAAACCTTCGGGGAGTGTTTTGTTGTTAACAACAACAACAACAACAACATACACTTTTTATTAAGTTAGAAGAAGAAACCGAGGTAAAAAAAGTCCAACGATTCAATTAAGTTTGCGGTGTATATAAAGTTTTTTTCTGAAGCCACTTTTGAAGTTTTACATAAATAGCACATAATTCGCACATATAAACATTTTTCTATAGTTACCGTTTACTAGTGTTAAGTACAGTATCACAAGATAACGAGTAGGCTGTGAAATAGTTTTAATATGCTGTTCCATATTTTCTAGATTTTACATTATTCTAATTTTGATAAACAATTCGGTTTATATTTTTAATCTATATTATTATTCTAAAACACGGCGCTTAGCTAGACTAAACTTCAATACGTATATAAACGAAATGTATATCAGATGAAAGCTTATCATGAGCATGTTTGCAAAAAATTATAACAATTCCAATAGGTTAATTTGTTCATGAGAAATTAGCGTTTAAAGTTTGTACCCAAGCTCTTTATATGGCACTATTAACATGCTTTGTAAATGTATATACATACAATGCTCGCATGGATTTCAGTCGAAATAGACAAACATTGAAAAAAATGTAAATATGTATGTGTGTAAGTACATATGATTTTGCGCTACTTTGACTACAAAAGCAATGCAGGGGTAATAAGCAAACACACCCGATTATCGGGGGTTACATACTAGTATATTGTAATTTCTAATAAAATAAAAGTCGGTTCCCAAGCGCGACAGTTTAATCAATGTTTTAAATAAAGTTTTTCCTTCTTTAAAACCTTCCGAGTTGATGGCTTTGTCGTATCTGGCTTTCATCTTATCACTCATGATCTGCGTCCGTTGTCTTACAAGGTCGTGTATTTCTCTCATTTCTTCTTCCAAGATGCTAGTGGATTTCCTGGCATTTATTCCTTCATCAGCATTTATCCCAAACTTCAAGTCAGCTGGCAACCGAAGATCATTCCCAAAAATTACTTTTGCCATCAGGAACAAGGAGATGTGCGTGTCCCAATCTTTCTGCAACTTATCCACTACTTTCCTCATGTGCTCTTCTAAGGTTCGATTGAAACGTTCCACCATGCCATCTGACTGAGGATGCAGTGCGGTTCCGAGTTTTCCGAATACCCAATGTCTTGCACATTTCTTGGAATACGACTGATTCGAAATTCCTGCCTTGGTCGGAATGCAACTCCATCGGTACATCAAACCTTGCTATCCAATTGTTAGTGAACACCTCTGCAATGGTTTCTGCCTCTTGATTTGGAATCGGGTAAACTTCTGGCCATTTGCTGAAATAGTCCATAACAACTAATACGTACTTGTTCCCGAGTTTGCTAGTAGCCCAGCAAACCATAAGAGCTCTAAATGAGCGCATATGGGACTCTTTCATCTGAGCGCTCACATTCATAATGAGTTCATAAACCAATCATAAACAGTCATAAAATGCTCGTATTTGAGTGGCTTTTCCTATGAAACTGGTCATTCATAAATGAGCTCTCAGTCTTATGCATAAAAGATTCTTTTTCGAATGTTTTTATGAGCTCTGAAAAGAGCGCACGAAAGAGTCTTTTTCGAATGATTTTTTGTACGAATTAAGAGCTTCCTTTTCTTCTTAATTTTTATTAATTTCTTTCCAAATCATGACTTCTCCCATTCCCTTTTCCTATCCCTTGCGCTTTAAATTTTCCTTTTAAATATGTAGAAACAAATAGGTAAACATTCATTGCATATCTAACATTCAAATATTGTTCATTAACTACCCAGCAAACCAAAAGAGCTCTAAACGAGCGCATATGGGACTCTTTCCTCTGAGCGCTCACATTCATAATGAGTTCATAAAACAATCATAAACAGTCATAAAATGCTCGTATTTGAGTGGCTTTTCCTATGAAACTGGTCATTCATAAATGAGCTCTCAGTCTTATGCATAAAAGATTCTTTTTCGAATGTTTTTATGAGCTCTGAAAAGAGTGCATGAAAGAGTCTTTTTGAATGATTTTTTGTACGAATTAAGAGCTTCATTTTCTTTTTAATTTTTATTAATTTCTTTCCTATTTTAATTTTCCCTTTCCTTTCTCATGGGAGAAGATTCCCTTTTCCTATCCCTTGCACTTTAAATTTTCCATTTAAATATGTAGAAACAAATATGTAGGAAAACATTCATTGCATATGTAACATTCAGATATTGTTCATTATTTATTTTCTTACAAAAACTTATTTCAAAAAGAAAAATCATAACGTACTTGAATCCAAATAATGAAAGTAAGAGGTATTTATAGGGGAACACTTAGAAAACTCATGAAACAATCATATTTATGTACACGCTCATAAAAGCTCACATAACGATCATAATTATGGGCATGTTCTCAAAACACTCATGAAAAGGCTCATATTAGAGCTCAGATTTAAGAGTGCTCCGAAGCTGGTTTGCTGGGTATTTTCTTACAAAAACTTATTTCAAAAAGAAAAATCATAACGTACTTGAATCCAAATTATGAAAGTAAAAGGTATTTATAGGGGCACACTCAGAAAAACTCATAAAACAATCATATTTATGTACACGCTCATAAAAGCTCACATGACGATCATAATTATGGGCATGTTCTGAAAAAACTCATAAAAAGGCTCAGATTTAAGAGCGCTCCGAAGCTGGTTTGCTGGGAGGAAATGGACCAGCTACATCCATGGCGATCCTCTCAAACGGTGCACCTGTGTTGTACTGTTTCATCTGTCCATGGCTTCTCGACTTCGGACCCTTTGCTTTGATGCACACCTTACAGTTGGCAATCCACTCCCCGATCGACTGCCGGCAACCAACCCAATAGAATCTCTGCTTGACTTTCTCCAACGTTTTCGTGACTCCGAGATGACCTCCACTTGGCCCATTATGTAGCTCATTCAAAACATCAGAGATTTTCTTCCTTGGGACAACTACCAGCTTCCGAACGCATTGACCATCTTCGCTTTCCCATAATCTATGTAAGCAACCGGATTCCAATTTCAGACTGTTACACTGTGCCCAATATGACTTGGCAACAGGACTCTCTGCTGACATCTCCTCTCTTTTTGGTCGTTCGTATTGCTCGATTCCTTGCATCACACGTACCAGATCTAGGTCCTCTAGCTGATGCTTCCTTAGTTGATCCATGTTCCATTTGTCCGTAGATGTTATAGTCATCAGCCGCACATCTATAACATCTTCCTTGGCCTCAGCTTTCGAACAATGGTTGCATTCTAGGTTACACGGTCGCCGGGACATTGCATCAGCATTGCCGTGGTTGCTGCCTTTGTGATGCTCTATGGAAAAGTCATAACTTTGTAGTCGCTCTATCCACCGTGCCAATTGCAAAAGCCATTTCAACGCTGCATGGTCTGTCCTGACGTGGAATCGCTGTCCATAGAGATACTTGTGGAAATGTTTGATGCACTCCACCAATGCCAGTAGTTCTCTTCGTGTTACACAATAGTTGCTTTCGGGCTTTCCAATTGTGCGGCTATAGTACGCCACTACCTTCTCCTGCCCATCGACAATCTGTGACAAAACTTCTCCAATCGCATAATCACTTGCATCTGTATCCAGAATAAACGTTGAACCTGGGATTGGATAAGCTAACATTGGAGCAGTGCACAGCCGTTCCTTCAAGGTTTGGAAAGCCACTTCATGTTCCTTCTTCCAATCAAATGACATATTCTTTCTGGTCAACTCATGAAGGCTACTGGCTACGCTGGCGAAATTCGGTACAAATCGGCGATAATACGTGCACAGTCCAAGGAAACTTCGTAACTCATGCAAATCGTTGGGTCTTGGCCAATCCTTTACTGCTTCGATCTTCTCTTTAGCCGTGCAAATTCCCTCTGTAGTAACCTTGTGCCCCAAGTAACTTACTTCCTTCTTGAACACTGCACACTTTTTGGGACTTAATTTCAGACCGGCGCCAGCTATCCTTTGGAAAACTTCCTCTAAGTTCTTAAGGTGTTCCTCAAAGCTTTTTCCCAACACGATGATGTCCAGGTACACCAAACATGTCTTCCAATGCAGTCCTTTCAATACTTGATCCATGAGTCTCTCAAAAGTAGCTGGAGCGTTACAAAGTCCAAAGGGCATTACCGTAAATTGCCACAGCCCCTCTCCAACGCTGAAGGCTGTCTTTTCCTTATCCGCATCTTTAACCTCCACTTGCCGCTTTTTAAGTCCAGTGTAGAGAACCATTTCGTACCAGTTAGTGAGTCCAGAGTATCGTCAATTCTTGGTAGTGGATAGCTGTCCTTTTTCGTTACGTCGTTCAGCTTCTGGTAATCCACACAGAACCGCATTTTTCCATCCTTTTTCTTCACTAGCACTACCGGTGAGCTCCATGGACTAGCTGATGGTTCGATCACGCCGCTGTCACTCATTTCTTGTATAATTTCTCTTACCACTTGGCGTTTGGCCAATGGAACACTTCGAGGAGCTTGGCGGATTGGTCTCGCGTCACCGGTATCAATGTGATGCTTCACTACATTGGTCCGACCTGGTTTGGAGCCATCCTTGTCAAATATGGTAGAGTACTTTAGTAGAAGTTGTTTTGCCTTATTCTGGTTTTCTTCTTCGAGCTCTTGCGTCCACGCCGTGATATTATCTGATAGATTAATGTTGCTGGTAGAGACATTTTCCTGGAGCTGTTCACAGTTTATAATCACCTGCACCTGCTGACATTGTCCCAATATAGCTCCTTTGGAAAGCGGCGATCGTAATTCATTTAATACTCTTACCGGTATACGTCCATCTTGTTTTGTCATAGCCAGTGTTTTTCCTACTAGTATATCCGTCTTTGAATTGTTTGCTGCCTCGACAACCCACAATTTGTTTGTCCCATAATCTCCATCAATCCTTGCCCAAACGACTGCCTCCGACTTCGGTGGAATTTGTTGGCTATCTTCCACGAGTACCCGCTTACTGATGTACTTGTTCTCGTAACCAAAATTGAGTGGCACATCCATGTTCTTATAGCTCATAGTCCAGTTTTGCATGTCGATCTGGATGCCTTGGTTGCTTAAGAAATCCACACCAACTATGATCTCATCAACAATATCTGCCACTATAAAATTGTGCAGTACGGTGACATTTCCAATTGCGATTTCACATGTTACTTCTCCTTGGGCTTGGGTGTCCTCACCAGTCGCCGTACGCAACTTTGCTCCATGTAATGGCCTCACTTCTTTGTTGACTAAATCAGATCGAATGATGGAATGAGATGCGCCCGTATCAACAGTCAGTAAACGCTCCTTTCCGTCCACGAGTCCTCCAACAGTAACATTACTCGACTTCCTTCCGATCTGTGAGACAGAGATTATGGGGCATCCAATTGCGGGAGCCAGCCTACCGCCCTTGCGGCTGACTCTCTTTAGTTTAACGGTTGCTTGGGTTGGGATACTTGCTCATCTCCTTCAGCTTTGCGCTTACGCCCACCTGCATTGCTGGAATTATTGGTTCCCGATCCGCACTTGAAGCATTTAATGGCAGCTTCATTTTTCTGTTGCTTTCCGTTCAATGCTTCTAGGATTGCGTCCACCCATTCTGGTCGTTCTACTTCCACACGATGAGCTTTATACGCTGGTTTGCACAAAAGAGATGCTGTTTCTTGAGTTAGAGCATGTGATACCGTCTCCGCAAATGATCTCTTTGGATTTGCATAGGTGGCCCGCTTCGTCTCCACATAACGTATGCCATTTATGAAACTTTGTATCTTTACCCTCTCGGAGTACTCTACTGGTGCATCCGCGTTTGCTAGGTGCGCTAACCTCTCGATGTCGGATGCAAATTCTTGTAAGGTCTCATTGAGCTTCTGGCAGCGATTTTGTTGCTCTATTTGGTAAATCTGCTTCCGATGCTCGCTACCATAACGTCTCTCCACAGCACTCATCAATGCTTCATAGTTGTTTCGTTCGCCATCAGGAATAGTCTGTAAGATTTCGGCTGTCGGTCCTTTCAATGCTACGAAGAGTGCAGCGACTTTATCTTCAGCGCCCCACTTGTTCACAGCTGCTGTTGTTGTTGTTGTTGTAACGAGGTGTAGCCCTGCCTAAATGTCAGACAGGGTCACCTCGAGTGTATTGCTCTTGGCCGGGTCGATATAAGAAAACGGCCCGGGTCGTTTCGGCACGATGGGTACAGCACAAGTACTGGTACCGTTCTCGTAGATCCGGCAATACAAGAAACTAAACTAGCCGTGCAGGCTATGTAGGTCATTTAGCGTTACCCAGGGTGCACCAACTGGGAGGCGACCTACTTTTACACCCCTTTCACAGCTGCTGTCTTCTCAAATTGTAGCTTAAATACAATGGAAAGGAACAGAACCGTCAAATGATGGGGTTTTTACCTTGGGTACGCTTATGGAAACACTGGGACGATTCAGCTGCAACTCCTGCATACGACTTCTTAACGCATCCACCTCGGCCTCGACTTTCTCCTCAAACTGCATTATTTTCTCGTCCTGTATTTTTAGCTGTGAGGACATACGTTCTTCCTGCTCCTCCAGCTGTAATGCTATTTTTGAAGATAGCCGGACCTCGTGCTCCTCAAGTTGTGCTGAGATCTGAGATGTCATGTATGTCCTCTGTTCTTCCAATGCTGATGCCATGTGTGTCTTCTGTTCCTCCAACTTTGATGCCATGCGTGTCTCTTGTTGTTCCCTGAGATGCCATGTGTGTCTTCTGTTCCTCCAACTTTGATGCCATGCGTGTCTCTTGTTGTTCCATTTGAGATGACATGCTTGTTGTTATGTTGTTTGACATCTGAACCAAGGCAGCCAATAAAGAGTTTGTGTCCACATTTGCCACTGAATCCTGAGAGTCCTTTTGCTCTTCTATTTTCGTCGCTCCCTCTTCCGAAAGTTGAAAAACATGATCGTCAACATTGATTCCTTCCGCTTCCATAGCCTCGCGTAGACGTGATTGTATCTCTGGCTTATTGCCTGTTGTTACCAATCCACGTTTCTCCAACTCGTTTTTGAGTTGCTGGATCTTCAATTCATTAAACTTTATCCTTCCAATGTCCTTGTTATCTTGCAATATCCCTGTTGCCTTTACAATGTCCTTGTTATCCTGTATTTATTTAACAATACCGCTTCTGACACCAATTGTGACGAATTCGATGATTCCTTGATTATTTTCCCTGAGTTCGCTTACTGTACGTTAAATAAAACACTCCGATTCTGCTTAATAAGTAGTACGCTTTATTTAGTACTAAAACCGTAGTACAATATCGCGGGTTAATTCACTGTTCAGTACTTCACTGTACAACACTTCAAAATAAACTGAATGGAGTGCGTTGTCTTTGCGCGGTTTATATAACCTAGCAGACAGCAGCTTCACGACCTAGAAATGTCTACACATTTCTGGTTTATTCGTGCAACAGTGTTCTCGAAAGGTTTATCTATCGTCATCTCCTCTTTGTGCCACATTCGCAAACATGCGAGCTGCCTCTCCCTCTCTCGCTCTCACGTCATGTATCTAAACAGCTGTAGTTGCGATAGTGACTCTAGTGGTGGAAATACGCTAGAGTTGGGAGATGAGCGATTCTTGAGAACATTCGCCGCAATATAAATATTTGCCAATCTTAAACCCATACTAAATATGCATAAATATTTATGAAATGCATATGGATTTGTTGGCATACCTCTAAGGCAGTGCACAATTATCTAATATATAACCAATCCTGCTTCATTTATCTCTAATAAGCGAATGAAAATTTCTCATGCCACTTGAATTGGTTACTTGACAATCAATTTGTACATAAGGCGATAGGCCAGTGGGAAGCGTCGGGGGTAGTGGTCGAGCCGTTAATGGTTCAAGTACAGCTATCGGCCACATTTTTTTTTATTTTTTGTCATTGAAAATTGTTTTTATTTTTTCAATATATAAATATTTCTTATCTTGACTTTTTCAAAATTTGTATGTTTGTGATCTCTATTTTCGAGAAAAAAAAATTGCTGTGAATATTTTTAGTTGACGGAAAGCCATATAAAATAATAATTTTAGGTCATAAATATGCATACATACCACCCATTATAGAAATGTGATAACCGCTTATTCAATTTGGGTTTTTTGTCTAATTTTTGATGATATAAGATCGAAGTTGCGAAATTTTTTCAAACACAGTAGTCTATTTATCGGACTTCGGTAGATTACTTCTATAAATTTTCGTGATTTCTACCGTTTGAGACAAAGTTGCTGATAGACTCCCTATTTAAAATATAAAAATCGACAACATATTTAATATGTACTTAAGTTTTGAACTAAATCAAGTGGTTAGCGGTCGTCTTAAATTTTACTGAAGGCAACAACTGATTTCTATTCATACGTACATATGTATTAACTTTTAAAAGGGCAGATTTACAACCCGAGTGGGGCTCGGAGGCTAGACCAAATTGAATAGAAAAATCAATATATATTTTTTCTTTAAATCAAATACAAAATCCATATAAAGTGTCTTAAATATTGCTAAGTTATGGTTAAAGAAAAAAGCTAGAAAATCCTCAAACTTTTTTTGACTTAACCAGAATTTGTAATTTACCCCCTCTAAAAAGATTTAAAAACACGCCATGTATAATAAATTTCTATAAATAGAACTCATATTTCTGCAAAATAACCTTTCAATCTTTCACTCAACAAGCTCCTCCTTTTATTAGAGAAACTATTTTCATTCTCTCGCTCATTGCCCATACAGCTTGAATTGGTGATTTGACAATGAATTCGTAAATAAAGCAGTAGAGCAGTGGTTAGCGCATCGGATAGCGAACTGTTGTTGGTTCGAGAACAGCTCCGGGCTACATTTTTTTTTTTCATTGAAAATAGTTTTTTCGTTTTTAAAACATCTTTAGGTATATGAGTATTTCTAATCTTGATTTTTTATAAGCTCATTAAATTTTCATAAGACATATTTTTATATTTGTGATATTTTTTTCGGAAAAAAACTTACTGCGAATATTTTCATAAATATACATACATACATACCCGCTTATACAATTTGGGTTTTTTGGTAAGTTTTTCCAAAAATTAAATTTTTTTTAAACATACCCTCATATTCATAAAAAATAAAAAAGCTTTTTAAAATGACATTTTCATACAAATTTTGAATAGTAAGAGCTTACTAAACGAAGGCTAGATTTTGGCCGATTTTACCACTTTGAATACATTTTTTTTTTAAATCAAATCAAAAATCAATTTAAAATGTCTTCTAAATATTGCTAAGTTATAGATAAAGAAAAAAGCTAGAAAAACCTTTAACTGTTTTTGCAAAAGCCTAGATTTGCCCTAACCAGCATTTGTAATTTACCAACACTAAAAAGATGAAAAGAAGCCATGTATAATAAATTTCTATAAATAAAACTCATATTTCTACAAAATGAATTTCATTTTTTCACTCAATAAGCTCCTCCTATTATTAGAGAAATTATTTTCACTCCCTCGCTCATTGAGTACTTATATTAATAGTCAACAGCCCGATTCCCAATTTGTTATACCTAACAATTGTTATTGTTAAATAGAATAGAATTTTGTCACTTTAAATTGCTATCGTATGCACAGCCAACAATGACAAAAGGAAAGCTTTTTTTATTCACCATATTCACCAAAAGCTTTTCAAAGAAAAGAATGTTAAAAAATTTGTCAAAACTTTATTAATTTTTGAGAAAATTTGTAAATCTTTGTTCCGGAAATTTAGTTTTTGTACGGCAGAGGGCTGGAAAATCATACATCTAGTGGCCCACTGTCATCCCGAGGATTGCAGCGGAGGCACGAGTAATATGTTCCGTTTCGCATGCGGCCCAGTTTTCCATGACATCAAAGCCGCTGTACGTTGCGCCTGAAGGTCCGGCTGAAGATGTACGTATACAGTAATACCCTGTATGCGTTCTAAAATGTGTAACTTAACATATGTACATTCGCTGAGCTCGCGAGCATATGAGTCGTTCAGTGGATAAAGGGAATGAGTCCAAAAATTTTAAATGGTGAAAAACGACAAAATAACGTACACAAAAACGACAGAACGCCAAAAATGGATTCATTCGCTTTATGCACTGAACGACTCAATTACCTCGAGCATCTAAAATAAGTGCGGTAATTGATTCGCAACAACCATGCAACAACAACGACACAACGTGGGTTAGGGGTTTAGAACATGCCCGAGGTAGGCATAACGGTCGTAAGAGGCGACTAATATGCACATAGGTAATTGACGTGCTCCTCGATGGTTGATCTACGGATATGATGCCTCTCACCTCTCATTACCCATCTTCTCCTTCCTCACGGATGGAGGGATGCCATGACCTAGAAGGTTTCACTGGTCATACCAAATCGCTACCACGACAGTCGGGCAGTACCGCAAGGGAGTACCGCAGCGTACCGGGGTCATATCCGGCCAAGGACTGTCAACTTCGGCATCACTCCCCAAAACCTTCCGGGAGTGTTTTGCTGTTAACAACAACAACAACACAGAACGCCAAAAATGGACTCATTCCCTTTATCCACTGAACGACTCATCAGAACATGGTCAAGAGTGTTGCAGAGATTCTTACTCTCCACAGGGCGATTTGAATCCGTCCGTGCAAACTAAGCTTCTTTTAGACATGATTTAATCGCCCCTGTCATAGCATTACAGTCGGTAAGTTGCTCTGAGCCAGTTCTGAGAAAGCGAGCCAACTCATCGACCATTTCGTGCACCTGTATGTTACGGTTCTCTTGCACCCATATTAATGATATAATGTGTCGACTTGCCATGTTCAAGTTCTCTCTCTGTACTGACCAGCCGGGCTTTAGTTCTGAATCGAGGGCAGCAACACCTAGTAGATAGTGTATGTATGTGGATCTCTGAAGAAAATACATTCGCTGAGTCCGTGAGACCCATAGATAAGTACATGGCAGGGAGTGTGCGGACTCGCAAATGAATGTCCCATATTTACAATCTTTCCGCGATGGCGAAACAATTTTGAAAGGAAGAGAAGGTGGGTAAAAAAGATTTTCGTCCTGCTGATAGCGAGCACTAGCTTTGTCTTTGGGGTCTCATTCGTGAAATCGTCAAATTTTCACATTGGGGTAATTTTGGAATAATTTTGGGGTCGTATTGGGGTAATTTTAGAATCATTTTGGATTAATTTTCACATCATTTTGGTACTACATTGCGACCATTTGACCCCAAACTGACCCTAGTATTACCCCAAAATTACTCTAAAATGACCCCAAAATAACCTCGAGCTGATCCCAGATTGACCCCCAAAATTATTCTAAAATGACCCCAAAACTATTCCAAAATGACCCCAAAAAAAATATTTCAACCTTGTCACGTTCTAAATAGGTCATAACAAAAAGAATAACAATTGATATGAAAAGAGCTTTTGAATTTTTCCAAGCATACCAAATCATAACTATTGTCACAATTATAACAATAGTCATTGAGGTGAATTTTGTTATGGTTCAAGCATAGGGCTGTAAATTTGTTGTTGGTATATTGTTAATTTTTAAAATTCTGATTCTCATAAAGCCTAATTGCAGAATTTGATAACTACTTTGTGCATAAGGTAATGGCGCGGCGGTGAGCGTATGGAATACCGTGTGCACAGGTGTAAGACCCGGTTGCGGAATTTTTTTTTTTCTAAAATTATGTTTTTTAACATTTAAAAACCTTTAATCTTAACTATTACAATTTATTTAACCTAATATTTTTTGTTCTTCACCTGCTCAAAACGATCGCATAAATTAGTAGCTATTTGTTAAGCACAATCTCATCATTCCATTAATCAAGCGCAACATAAAATCTCGAAAACCGAATATTTGCATGGCATTTGCCATAAATAATTTTGGAAAGGGCTGCTATAATTTAATATTTTTATTATATAATAACATTTGAATTCTATGATGGCCTCATTTTGACTATATATGAGTGTTTAAGGTGTACATACATTTAAGTTGTTCGAGGACGGCCACGAGCCTAAAGGCGGCTATTGACAAAAAGTTGATCAGATGTTTGAATAAGTTCAACTATATTAAATTGGTCGAGTTTCGACCACGGGATATACTAGTACATATTAAACGCTGTACGAAAAGAGCTAATGGTCACACAGAACGTGTAAATCGTACGTTAATATCTATGTTACGTACAACTACAACAAATGATAAGCGATGGGATCTACATATGATGAATTTCATATCACACCCAATATGCATTGAACCCGACCACCTCAGAATTTGATGAAATTTTGCATAGAGGTACATCTTACCTACCCAAACACACCCTCATTTTTAGATATTGCATTTTCGAATGTGGGCGTGGCAAGGTATCGAAATATTCGAAAAATGACGATAATAGGTACTTTAAAGTGTGATTCCTACGGAATGGCTTTACCGATTTCAAAGAACTTCATACCATTAGAAAGGTATTGAAATAAGCTTTCAAAAAAATACACTGTAAAAATTTTTTAGTACACTGAAAAAAAAATGTTTTCCAAATAAACTGAAGAAACACTTCAATGATCAAGCGATTTTGAAAAATAAAATTTTATTTTAGAAAGGTCTATTCAATATATATGCGGTTTTTTTTTTTTAATTTATTTAAGTAAATTTATTTTACTAATCAACCGATTTCAAAAATTGTTATACCGTTAGAAAGGTAATAAAATCAATTTTGAAAACATATACTGTAAAGATTCTATATTACACTGAAAAAAATTTGATATTATTGTGTGACAAAAAAAGGTACCTAGCTATACCTTGGAAGTTATACAGATACAGATACCATGACTAAGTATTCTAATAGATTCGAACAAGAATCGTATTATCAAATTTTTCAGACACGAACAATAAATTGACGTACACTTGATAAAGTTAATTTATTTATTTTTATTTATTTAGATTTAATATACAACTTTGCGCAGCTCATACTGCTGACTTCCGGAGTATTTGCTTTCTCAAGTACATTCAGCCGCCGACCTTTTCCTTGTATGTGAAATATTCGAGCCGTTGTTTTGATGTTAGCTGGGGTGCACCCCACTGGAATACAAAATTTTTTACAGTGTATTTTTTTCAAAAGCTGATTTAAATACCTTTCTAACAGTATACAAATCTTTGAAAACGGTTCATTAGTTTGAGCTTGATATCAAAATATCTGAAAGTAACCAAGAGATGCATTTACTTAAGGAAATTTAAAAAAAAAGAAATAAAACCGCATTTTAGTTTTCAGATATGTTATATATATTGAATAGACCTTTCTAAAATAAAATTTTATTTTTCAAAATCGCTTGATCTTTGCAGTGTTTTTTCAGTTTATTTGGAAAACATATTTTGGAAAACATTTTTTTTTCAGTGTACTAAAAAATTTTTACAGTGTATTTTTTTGAAAGCTTATTTCATTTCCCAGCGTAACGTAACGTCCGCAACGTTTGAACGATTTTTTTGAATTTTGAGTAAGAAGTATCGTGAAAACTGGAGCCATTATATTATTTATGGACGTATTTTAGGACCTGCTGTCGGTTAAAGTATGTTGCAGACGATAGCATAGTATGATGTCGCTGTCATAGCCACCTAAACTGCGTTGCGAACGTTACTCAAAATGGAAGTAGTGTTAAGGCAACTAGGTAAATTAGCAATTTTCTTCCAATTTCGAAGTATTAAGAAAATACCTTTAAGGATAAATTAAAGATGAATGTAGTGTTGGGGACGTTACGTTGCGGACGTTATTTACTAGTAAAAAAACCGAATTTTTTCAATACCAAAAAAAAAATGTTGGTTCACTTTTTCTGGGAAACACCCATATATTAAATAGACCTTTAAAAATTTTTTTTTTTAAATCGCTTGGTCTTTGAAGTGTTTCCCAGTTTGAAAAAAAAATTGAAAAAAAACAAAAAAAATTGTTTTCCAGTGTAATATAGAATCTTTACAGTATATGTTTTCAAAAGGTGATTTTAATACCTTTCTAACGGTATAACAAATCGGTTGATTAGTTTATGCGTGATATCAAAATATGAGAAAGTAACCAAGAGATGTATTTAGTTAAATAAATTTAAAAAGAAAAAAAACCGCATTTTAGCTTTCAGATATGTTATATATATTGAATCATCATCATCATTTATTGGCGCTTAACCGCCTAAGCGATTTTGGCCGTCGCCTATCAAAGCACGCCAGTCATTCCTTTTTAGCGATAACTGACGCCAATTGGAAACCCCAAGGGAGTTCAAGTCATCCTCCACCTGTTGTTTCCATCTCAGTCGAGGCCTCCCCCTTCCTCTGCTGCCGAATTCGGGTGACGATTGGAAAACCTTCTGGGCTGGAGCTTCTTTGTCCATTCGCATGACGTGACCCAGCCAGCGGAGCCTTTGGGCTTTAATTCGCTGGACTATGGTCAGATCTGCGTAAAGCTCGTACAGCTCATCGTTAAATCTCCTTCGATACTCGCCGTCGGCATCACGGGAAGGACCATAAATCTTCCGGAGAACTTTTCTCTCAAATACTCCAAGGGCCATCTCATCTTTTCTTGACATTGTCCATGAATCTGAGCCATACATCAGGACAGGTATGATGAGAGACTTATAGAGCGCGATCTTTGTTCTTCGAGAGAGGACTTTACTTCTCAATTGCCTACTCAGTCCAAAGTAGCACTTGTTCGCAAGAGTGATTCTCCGTTGGATTTCTAGACTGATATTATTTTCGGTGTTAATGCTGGTTCCCAAATAGACGAAGTCCCTCACAGTTTCAAATTTGTAACTATCAACAGTGACGTGGCTGCCAAGGCGCAGGTGCGCCGATTCTTTCTTTGATGACAGCAAATACTTCGTCTTGTCCTCGTTGACCGCAAGACCCACTTTTTTCGCTTCTTTATCCAGTCCAGAGAAGGCAGCGCTTACGGCGCGGTTGTTAAGGCCAATGATATCAATATCATCGGCATACGCCAGCAATTGCACGCTCTTGTAAAAGATTGTACCATTGCGGTTTAGCTCTGCTGCTCGAATTATCTTCTCCAGCATCAGGTTGAAGAAATCGCACGAAAGGGAGTCGCCCTGTCTGAAGCCTCGTTTGGTTTCAAATGGCTCAGAGAGGTCCTTCCCGACTCTGACGGAGCTGTTAGTATTGCTCAACGTCATTTAGCAAAGCCGTATAAGCTTTGCAGGGAAGTCAAATTCAGACATGGCGGCATACAGGCAACTCCTTTTTGCGCTGTCAAAAGCGGCTTTGAAATCGACAAAGAGATGGTGTGTGTCGATTCTTTTATCATGGGTCTTCTCCAGGATTTGGCGTATCGTGAAAATCTGGTCGATGGTAGACTTACCAGGTCTAAAGCCACACTGATAAGGTCCAATCAGCTTGTCTACGATGGGCTTCAGTCTTTCACACAATACGCTAGAAAGAACCTTATATGCGATATTAAGAAGGCTTATTCCGCGGTAGTTGGTGCGGTTAGCGGGATCGCCTTTCTTGTGGATTGGGCAGAGCACACTTAAATTCCAATCTGGAGGCATGCACTCGTCTGACCATACCAGCTCTTCGCCTCCGTGTTTGAACAGCTCGGCGGGTAGTCCGTCTTTTCCAGGCGCTTTGTTGTTTTTGAGCCGGGATATAGCTATCCTCACTTCATCATAGTCAGGTGGTGGGACGACTTTTCCATCGTCAGGGATTGGGGTATCGGGTTCGACGTCTCCCTCGCAATTTAGCAGTGAGGAGAAGTGCTCCCTCCATAATTTAAGTACACTCTGTACGTCGGTTACCAGGTCGCCATTATTGTCCTTACAGGAACTTGCCCCGGTCTTAAAACCTTCCGTCATCCGCCGGATCTTTTCATAGAATTTTCGGGCATCATTCCTGTCAGCCAGCATCTCAAGCTCCTCACACTCACGCCTTTCGGCCTCACGTTTCTTTTTTCTGAAAAGGCGTCTCTCTTCCTTCTTTGCCTCACGATAGCGTTGCCATACACTTCGGGTTGCGCCCGTTCGCAACGTCTCCCTGTAGGCAGCGTCCTTTTTGTCCGAGGCAGTGCTGCATTCCTCATCGTACCAGTTGTTTTTGCGGGCTCGCTGGAACCCTATAGTGGCCTCAGCGGCGGTACGTAATGAGTGAGAGATATGCTTCCATTGCTCGGTTGCATCGTTAGGTCGAGGATTGCTCTCCGATAGCAGGTGTGAGAGTCGAGTGGAGAAATTGTCAGCTGTCTGTGTCGTGCGCAGCTTCTCGACGTCAAACTTTCCTTCCGTTACTGTGCGCACTTTCTTTGCTACACAGAGGCGTGTGCGTATCTTGGCTGCAACAAGATAATGGTCCGAGTCGATATTGGGACCACGAAGGGTACGCACGTCCAGAACGGTGGAGCTATGTCTGCCGTCGATCATGACATGATCAATCTGGTTTCTTGTTCTTTGATCAGGAGACAGCCATGTGGCTTGGTGTATTCGTTTATGCTGGAACCTGGTACTACTGATGACCATATTGCGAGCAGCGGCGAAATCAATCAACCTAGTGCCGTTGGGGGATGTTATATCATGGAGACTAAATTTTCCAACTGTTGGACCAAAGACTCCTTCCTTGCCCACCTTCGCATTAAAGTCGCCGAGCACGATTTTGATATCATGTTGGGGCCAGCGATCATACGTCTGTTCAAGTTTATCGTAGAAGGAGTCCTTCTCTGCGTCGTCCGTCTCCTCAGTCGGCGCATAGGCGCAGATAAATGTTATGTTGAAATTTTCGCTTTGATTCGGATCGCAGCGAGACGCTCGTCCACGGGGGTGAACGCTAGTACTTGGCGGCGAAGTCTCTTTCCCACCACGAATCCTACACCACGCGCTTTGCCGCGTGTCTGGCCACTGTAGTATACGTCACAAGGTCCGATGGTCGTCTTTCCTTGTCCCGTCCATCGCATTTCCTGCAGGGCGGTGATGTCAGCCTTTGCGTTAACGAGGACATCAACCAGTCGGGCAGCGGTACCGTCCCTTGAAAGGGTCCGGACATTCCCGGTACATGCCCTAATATCCAAATCATTATGCCTTATTCGTTTTGCCGGGTCGTCAACATTAAAGGGGGTTCTCATCCGAGGCTTTAATACATTTTTCATTGGACTAAATTTTTTACGTGGCGGGTCCCAAACCCAGCGCATAACCCGTTTCGGGGTTTTTGGAAAATATTTACACATTTATATAGCGAGCCGCTTGCTTCAAGACAGACGCCCGCTTGCAGCCGCACCTCGTGGTGAACAGACGCTGCACAAAAACCTCGGTGAGCCCTTAAACCAAGTATGTCAGAGTGGCCCCACCGGGGCTCCCTCTCTTTCTGCCGCGAGCCTAGGTAGCTCCCGTTGCCCAGAGTGCACGAACGAGGACGCAAGAGTCGGGATTGAGCAAGGTCACTTAGCAACCACACTCCATTACACTCCGGATTACTACCAGGATTGCATTATTTAAATTAAACTGGCCTTGCGATATGCCGTCGTACGACAGCAGGCTTGCAATCCTTGGAAGATCGCAGAACTTATTTTTCACTAATGTTTGCTTATAATTTAGTGAATCGATGGATTGACTGTGAAGAACTTCTCAGTTTAATAAATTTTAATACCATCTCACGTGAATTAAGGAATAATCGATTACTTGATGAAACGTCACATAGGACTAATTATGGTTATAATGAACCGATTTCGCGATGTATACGTCTTTGTAATAAGTATGCACATATAATAGATTTCAATGCTAGTATTTATATCTTTAACACTTATCCTGTATTCAAAAAAAGTAACGTACGTGACATAAGTGGGTCATTTTTGCCCAATGGACGAATTAATAGACTTTTTATTATTTATTTATTTTATTTCAAGGTTTGAAGTATTTTTTTAATTTATAAATAATAAAATTCAATTAAGGAAGTACAAAAAGGTGTTCTTAGGGTTATTTTGAGCAACTAGTTCATATAAACTTACCCCTGTATTCGAAAAAAGTAACATACGTGACATAAGTGGGTCATTTTTGCCCAATGGACTAATGAATAGTTTTTGATTTCATTTCAAGCTTTCAAGTACTTTTTTAGCTTGAAAATAATAAAATTTTATTAAATAAGTACAAAAACATCTTATTAGGGCTATTTTGGGCAACTAGTACATATACAATTGCTCCTTTTACTATTGGGCAATTTTGACCCATTTATACAATATACGCAATTATTTCTGCCCAGTCTATCCTGTAGATGAAACATTTAAACAAAACCTTTTTTCAAGTATAGTTTGATTAAATAATAAAAGTCGAAAAGTTTCAATAGATTATAGAAAGTCTATAAAAAGATATGCAACTTTCAAAGTCGTTTGGGCAGTTTTGACCCACTTATACAGGATAAATTAAACTTATTCATTGCTTTAATCTAGTAATTAGTCTGTAAGTACTCCTGTAGACTGTATTAAATAAATAAAAAATAAATAAATGCATTGCAGTCCGTTATTTAATTAATTACTTAATTTAATTCCCATGACGTATACTCTCCACTTTTTTTAGTGCTGCTACGATTGCTAGCACCTCCAATTCGTATGAGTGAGATTTTTGTTCCGCTGTCGTCGTTTTCCTGGTCATGTATTCTATGGGGTGTAAACATCTATCTTCCGAGTCCCTCTGCATAAGGACACCGCCGTACCCGTACATAGACGCATCTGTGTATATATTTCCTTTTGCAGTGTTGGGTCGAATAAGTGAAGTACTGGTGGATTGACTAGCGCTACCTTTAATTGTTGGATCACAACTATTTGCTCGTCTTGTATTCGGAACGCTTCATGATTCCCTAACAGGTCAGACAATGATTTAGCCACCGTTGAATAACTCGGAACAAAGCGTCTAAAATACGATGTTAGTCCCAAGAAACGTTGAAGTGTTTTCCTATCAGTCGGAACAGCTCGTGTTTTTTCATGCGACGGTATTATAGTTGACGCTTCAAAAACGTAGCCCAAAAATGTAACTCTACTTTTTAATATTTGACATTTTTCCCATTTTATTCGTAGTCCGTACGACGCTGCTGTTGTCAACACACTTTTTAGACTGGCCAGCCCCTAACACCGCATGGATATACCTAGTGAAAACAGCCGGAGACTTACAAATACTTAAAGGCGCATACCGGAACTCGTACTGCGCGTTATGCGTGACGAAAGAAGTATACTTCCTCGATGCCGCGTCTACTGGGACATGGAAAAATCCATTACAAAGATCTAGAGTCGTATAAAATGTTGCAGATTGGAGTTTCTGCAGAACGTCATCAATCAACGTCATCGGGAAGTGGTCGCGTATAATCTGTTCATTTAGTTTACAGTTATCGCAACATAACCGCTTGGAACCGTCTTTCTTTGCCACGAGTACTATTGGTGATGCGTACTCCGATGTGCTCACTTGAATAATATTATCAGCAAGCAGGACCGTCGACAGGATTTCCGGGCCCGGGGGGATCGAAATTTCCGGGCCCCCTATATGAAGTATTTTTTTTTTTAGTGAACTCATTTTTTATTTAAAAGTAATACATGTATACAAGAAGGTTGTATGTGGCTAAACTTATAAATTAACTTTTCTTGATTTTTTGGCGGCGAAATTCCGAATTAAAGCATTGTAGTATAGTTGCCTTGCTAAACGAGATTCTATACAAAGAGTAGCTAGCCCAGAAACACGATCTTGTGCAGAGCACGAGCGCTGAAAGTTCTTTATCCTCGCAAGAACACTAAATGAGCGTTCAGCACCAGCAACTGTGACAGATATTGTGCAAAATAAACGCAGCGCGATACAAATATTTGGAAAAAGCGTTTGTAAATCCTGAGAAAAAATTGCATTCAACAAATTGAATGGTGTAAGGGCTATTTCAAAATTAGTTTCGTATATGTGTTTCAAATGGATTATTTCATCTTCTAAACCCTTTTTAACGTCAAATTCATGTACTTTCACAAAAATCGTAGCATAATTTCGAAGTTCGTCTTCTTCCATCGTTGGGAATTGCCATAAAAAAGCAAATGTTGTATTCAGCTTTTTCATGCCTTCAAATCGACGAGAAATTCCTGAAATCACTGAATCCACTATGACTAAAAATGTGTTCCTTTTGAAATCAGTTATGGCATCTCGTTGATGTTCATCTGAAGATATTCGGAGTCTGTTCTTTCTGGTTAAAGGGAAGGATGTTGAAACATCTAATCCGCTGGTTACGTTCTCACATTCACGCAAAATGCTGTCCCATTGGTTACGAATGACTTGTAAATCTGAGAGTAAGCTGCCAAGGTTTTTTACTTCAATATCGACAGTGACGTCTGTGCCTTGTAGAATAACGCTTCTTTCATTGATGGAGCTCAGAATCTTGCACCAAATCGACGACATGAGGATACACTCAAACTTGGTTATGTACATTAGGACTCCGTTTATATCACTCCTAGTTTCTGTAGTCAAATCGAATTCAGTTAATTCTTCTAGAGCGTTTTGCAATCCTTTGAGATGTTTTGCAAAGG
>CAXKVI010000309.1:0-55512 GCA_964058755.1 Campiglossa producta
GTGCTTAAAGGGAGAAAGCTGTAAGATTCCAGAATACTGGAGTGTCCAATAGTACCCGCACCCCAACTGGAGGTTTCTCTTAGGCGCAGAGCTGATGCGGCCGCTGACCGAAACCCTTCCAGATCAAGTGGCAAAATGCCCAGAATGGCCTGGAGGGCTTCGTTGGGCGTTGTCCTTAGCGCACCGCTTATACAGATCATATTGGATCTATGGACTTTCCGCAACAGATTCAGGTATGTTGTCTTGCTCAGTGCCGGCCACCATACGACGACTCCATACAGCATGATTGGGCGAATGATGGCCGTGTAGATCCAACTGCATACTCTAGGGCTGAGCCCCCATTTTTTGCCAATGGCTCTTTTGCATGTGTAAAGAGCGATGCAAGCTTTCTTCTGGCGCTGAAGAACATTCTCCTTCCAATTCAGTTTCCTGTCCAGAACTATGCCTAGAAACTTGGCCTTATCCGACAAGCCCAGGCGCGTGCCATCTAGTTCTGGTAGGCTTAGTGGCGGTATTTTGTACCGGTTGGTGAAGAGGACAAGTTCCACTTTCCCCGGGTTGATACTAAGTCCGCAGCGAGAGGACCACCTCGAAACCTCTCGCAGTGCTACTTGCATCAGGTCACACAGAGTTTGTGGGAACTTGCCTCTGAATGCAATAGCTAAATCGTCTGCGTATGCCACTATCTTCCCGCCCCCCCAGCTTGTGTCACGTAGCAACGAGTTGACTGTGAGGTTCCATAAAAGCGGGGAAAGAACACCACCCTGGGGCGTTCCCCTTGTGACATAGCGTGATAACTCGACCGTACCAAGTGAAGAAGCTATTTTCCTTCCTCTTAGAAGTTGGTCAATTAAACCAGTTAGAGGTCTATCTACGCCCAGATTAGTTAGAGCGGAGTTGATCGCATCCGGGCTTATATTGTTGAAAGCCCCCTCAATGTCTAAGAAGGCCTTTTCACACAGCGATTTCTCAATGACAGATACTAGGCTGTGCAGAGCAGTTTCTGTTGATTTACTCTTGGTGTATGCATGCTGATAGCTAGAGATAAGGTTGCTATCAATAGTCGTTGAAAGGTAGTCGCTTAGTATCCTCTCAAAGGTTTTGAGTACAAAGGACGAGAGACTGATCGGTCTGTAATCTTTTGGCTCGTAGTGGGATGCCTTCCCAGCCTTAGGGATAAACACTACCGTGGCGCTTCTCCAGGAGCCCGGAATGTGGTTGAGAGCCAGGCAGGCTGTGAAGAGAAATACCAGCCATTTAGCTGATGTCTCCAACGTGTTTATAAGTTGCGCGGGGATAATCCCGTCCGGCCCGGCAGCCTTATACGGTTCAAAGCTCTTAACTGCCCACCTTACTCTTTCCTCAGTGATGGGTATATTTACTGCCAGGTTTGTTGCAGGTGCTAGTGGTGCATCATGCAGATTCCCCGGAAAATGTGTATTCAAGAGCAGCTCAAGGGTTTCCTCTTCCGTGCTGGTCCAGGATCCGTCAGGCTTTCGCAAATAGCTGATGGTTGTTTGACTTTTCGAGAGGACTCGTCTAAGTCTCGCTGTGTCGTCGACCTTTTCGACGCCAGTGCAGAAATTTCTCCACGAGGTTCTCTTCGCCTGTCTCAGAGCTTTTTTGTAGGCCCTTAGTTTAGCTTTATATTCATTCCAATGAGGCTCAGAGCCGAAGCTCTTGGCCTTGTTAAATTGTTTCCGGCATGATATTCGGAGCGAGTCCAAATCGTAGGACCGCCAATGTGGCCTGTGTTTACCGCGTGGTTTTGGCACTGGACAAGCCTGTCCTAGAGCATTTGAGAGCGCCGATGTAAATGTAGTAACAAGATCCTCCAGCTCCTCTACTGATGAGGGGGCTTGTGAGGGCAGTACTGGTAGGTCTCTGTCTAATATTTCATTGTGTAACTGCCAATCAGTGTTACGTGGATTGCGCTTCATGATTGGTTGTTCTACAATAAAGTCTAAAACCATTTCTATGTAACGGTGGTCGGAGAAAGAATGTTCTTCCAGAACCCGCCATTTTCTGACCCACTCATAAGCGCCTTCACTACAGATAGTGAGGTCTATGACCTCCCTGCGGGTCTTAGTGATAAAAGTAGGCTCATTACCCACGTTGCAAATCACCAGGTTGGTTGTTAAGAGGTAATCAAACAGAGACTCGCCCCTGGCATTGATGTCGGAGCTCCCCCATTGGACATGGTGAGCATTAGCGTCCGCTCCAATAATAAGATTACCCGTGCAGAAATTTGACACCAGGTCTTTCACCTCCGTTTGTGGTGGGGGTTCTTCGGCGTCGTAGGGCATATAGACCGACGCCACCGTCAGGCGGGTGCTGTCGACCGTTAGACTGATAGCGGTAATATCACCATTGGTGTAGTTAGGTAGGAGAAAGGAGTTCAACTCAGACTTGACCAAAATACACGTTCTGACTTTGCTCTCCTCGCTGGCTCGAATGAGCTTGAAGCCCTTAGTCCCCAATCCGCAGATTCTCGAGCTATTGACCCAGGGTTCTTGGATGAGGACCACATCCACGTCGCCTTTAGAAAGACGACTACTTAAAGCAGCCGAAGCCACTTTAGATTTGTGCAAATTAATCTGAAGCACCACCAACATGAGAGCGCACAGACTTCCCTGCCGTCCCCATATCGTCGGGGTTTGCTCCATCCCGGAGGTTGCTATCAACGACGAGTTGTTCCGATTAACTGCCCGATGTGGCGTTGCAGGAGTCCTGCTGCCTGTAGCGTTAGATGTTAGTCGCTCAGCGTTGGCTGCTACCACCGTGACGTCGAGGACTTCCTCGTCCTGTAGGCTGTCCTCCATCTCCGAGTTGTTCACAGCACTATCGCCAAGAGACGTGGCGGATAACATGCTTTCCGCATCGGAATCCTCCGCTTCCTCTTCTGGTAATAAGTTTTCCGGTTCCCCCGGAGCAGCCGAGAAGGCAGCGCGCTGAGCATCACCACGATATACGTGGATAACGATCTGGCCTACGCTGTAGTGTACTAGGCCATTGCACCTTTTGAGGGGCTCGATTGACTCTTTATTCATGGTGAACACCACCTGTCTGTCGGGCCCTACCGCATCCCCGACCAGATTAACACTCCAGTCATGCGTTGGTAGGGACGGATTCATTAGCCGTAGCATCCCGAGTATTCTCTCGGGTTCGTCAGGGATGGCCGGAATCCACGCCCTTGCCCTTGGACGAGCTGGAATGTCCTTCCAGTCGACGACCTCTATCTTTGCGCCCTGGTAGACTTCACCCAGTTTAGCAGCTGCTGCCTTGTACAGTGCTACGGTTTTTGCATCCTCGCATGCGAGTAATTTAATTTGGCTCTGGTGCCAACCCGCATCCGTTACTCGTGCCGAACTACCCGGAAACTCCGGAGCAACGTTGAGAAGAATGTTGCCGAGTTCATTTCGCACGTAACGCCACCGGTCCTTGGGGATGGCCAGACGGTCATTGCCTCGGTCAAGGACGCCTATAAGGATCCTGTCCTTGGTTACCTCAGCAAAGCTTAGTTTGCCCGCTCCAGAGGTATTCTGATGCCGCTTGGGAGGGGGAATAAACTCCAGATCCGATCTCTGGCGCTTGAAAGGGTTAACTTTTAACCTCTTTGGCATGTACGAATTTTGGAAATCCGGTATCACAGCTTTCGCTAGCTCTACAGATTTACTGGAATTCGGCGACAGTGATTCCTGCGGTACCCCTTCATACCTCTTCAGGATCTTTGCAGCCAATCTTTTCTCGTGGTATGTGAAGCGGCGGGGAGATGTCTCCCTGGAGTGCGGACCCGTAGTTGCCATCGCGGTCGCTCTCCTTGCCGACATCTCAGTTGCAGCTTCCTTCTCCTTCGAAACTCCGAGTCCAGGTCGGGAGACCGCTGCCACAGACGTAAAGATACTGGTTTTCATATCAGCGGTTGATGGGAGTTTAGCATCCGCCGTTGTCCGCTTAGCTGCGTTGGCAACCGCACTGGTGCTAGCTCCCATCAAGTCAATCTTATTCGATAGAGGGTTGGTTGACCGACTCGTAGTTGCCATCGCTGTCGATCCCCCCTTGATTGTGGAACGGAGGTTGTCCTCCGGCGTTGTTGTTGCTTCCTCGCCTGCTCCTCCATAGCTCTCCTTTGCTGAGGAGTGAAATTTGGCGTTGTTTGTTTTTTAGATTTTTCGTTTTTATTCAGGTTATTCGAGTTCATCTTGTTCGTACGACCCATCGCCGGACAAGGCCAGCTTAGGGTCAAGGGAAGAGTAGGGGAAAATGTGTCGTCCGCCGCGGCAGAGCCCCGTACCGCGGTAAGGCCATGCTTACTCTCTGAGGCGACCCGGTGTCAGAGAGGCTCCGTTCAAATACAGCCACGATTTGCCTCCCGGCTGCAAACGTCCAATGGGCACGGTTTCGCGTAACACCCTGGATTGGGAGGGGAAGATCTTTGTCGTCGCGCCAGAGAGGCTAGGCTGCTCTCGTGATGAAGTGCCGTACGGAGCTATGATCACAAGGGCAGCGTAGCCCTGTGGCTATCGACTTAAGCCCTCGTACCGCGGCAAGGTATCCACCCTTCACGAGGGTGTATGGGAGGTACCACGCCCCCTTATTGGATAACCCCCGGTTTTATAGGTGAGAGTGGTGTTGTTATCCTGTAGCTCTGTACCAATTTTCATGTTCCTACCTTAAACACTTTTGAAGATATTCAACTTGAAAAATTCAGTTTGTATAGGAGGTGCCACGCCCCCTTTTCCGATTACCCCTTCTTTTATGTGTAAGAAGGCTTTTGATACCATATAGGTCTATACCAATTTACAGTTCCCTACCTTGAACCCTTTCACAGATATTCTGCTTAAAAAATTTAGTTTGTATGGGAGGTAGGTAGGTAGGTAGGTTCAAGTGGCTGCCGCAGAGGCACACTTAGGCCAGTTTTGAAGGCCCGTTGTGATACCACCAACACAAGGAAAGTCAGCCCCGGGACCCAGCCATATGGAAAATCCCTGAGTTGTTGGGATTTTCCACATAGCAGAATCCCGGGACTGACACTCCTAAACCGACACCGTTACTCCTCCTCGAACCACTTAGATGACTTTATGAAGCCCATCAAGTCCTTTATGTCCAGTTCCGCGATCTGGCTTAGACTATCTAGGAACGGAACTCCCAAAAAGCGCGTTCTCACGCCGCTTAAAGCCGGACAGTTGCAGATGAGGTGCTCCACCGTTTCCTCCTCCTCATCATCTTTGCAACTCCTGCAGCATCGTCGGTAGGGCACACTTAGCCTTTCTGCATGCCTACCAATGAGGCAGTGACCGGTTAATACCCCTATCAATATGCAGATTTCCCTCCTAGTTAGGGCATAAATGCGTCTAGACCTTTTAAGATCCCATTTTGGCCAGGTTTGTTTCGATATCCGACACCCTGGGGATTGCAGCCATCTTTCGTTGGCTTGACGGAGTGTGTGCTCCTTCAGCATTAGTTTGCATGTGGCAAACGGCATACCTAAGCGCTCTTTATCCCGAAGAACCTGCTTGGTCGTGCCCTGCCTGGCAAGCACGTCTGCCTTACAGTTTCCCTCAATGTCCCTATGTCCCGGGACCCATATGAGGTTTACGCGGTTCTGTTGGGCCATCTCCTGAAGAGATCGACGACAGCTGAGCGTCAGTTCAGAGTTGAACGTGTATGAGCCAAGGGATTTGATTGCCGCCTGGCTATCGCTGAAAATAGTGATATCTCCTCCGATAACACGTTTGCTTAACCAGGCCGCGGCGTCCCGGATTGCCGAGACTTCCGCCTGGAAGACGCTACAATGATCAGGTAGTCTGAAGGAGAGTTCAAGGTCCAAATCCCTTGAATAAACCCCTCCTCCAACTCTGCCGTCCAACTTCGAGCCGTCGGTGTATATGGAAGTGCCACCATTTGTTTCGGGACACCAATCCGTCCTCTCCCAGTCTTCTCTGCTGGGAATGTTTATTTTGAAGCAGCTATCCCCGACTGTAGTGGTCGCACAACGATCTGTGCTTAAAGGGAGAAAGCTGTAAGATTCCAGAATACTGGAGTGTCCAATAGTACCCGCACCCCAACTGGAGGTTTCTCTTAGGCGCAGAGCTGATGCGGCCGCTGACCGAAACCCTTCCAGATCAAGTGGCAAAATGCCCAGAATGGCCTGGAGGGCTTCGTTGGGCGTTGTCCTTAGCGCACCGCTTATACAGATCATATTGGATCTATGGACTTTCCGCAACAGATTCAGGTATGTTGTCTTGCTCAGTGCCGGCCACCATACGACGACTCCATACAGCATGATTGGGCGAATGATGGCCGTGTAGATCCAACTGCATACTCTAGGGCTGAGCCCCCATTTTTTGCCAATGGCTCTTTTGCATGTGTAAAGAGCGATGCAAGCTTTCTTCTGGCGCTGAAGAACATTCTCCTTCCAATTCAGTTTCCTGTCCAGAACTATGCCTAGAAACTTGGCCTTATCCGACAAGCCCAGGCGCGTGCCATCTAGTTCTGGTAGGCTTAGTGGCGGTATTTTGTACCGGTTGGTGAAGAGGACAAGTTCCACTTTCCCCGGGTTGATACTAAGTCCGCAGCGAGAGGACCACCTCGAAACCTCTCGCAGTGCTACTTGCATCAGGTCACACAGAGTTTGTGGGAACTTGCCTCTGAATGCAATAGCTAAATCGTCTGCGTATGCCACTATCTTCCCGCCCCCCCAGCTTGTGTCACGTAGCAACGAGTTGACTGTGAGGTTCCATAAAAGCGGGGAAAGAACACCACCCTGGGGCGTTCCCCTTGTGACATAGCGTGATAACTCGACCGTACCAAGTGAAGAAGCTATTTTCCTTCCTCTTAGAAGTTGGTCAATTAAACCAGTTAGAGGTCTATCTACGCCCAGATTAGTTAGAGCGGAGTTGATCGCCTCCGGGCTTATATTGTTGAAAGCCCCCTCAATGTCTAAGAAGGCCTTTTCACACAGCGATTTCTCAATGACAGATACTAGGCTGTGCAGAGCAGTTTCTGTTGATTTACTCTTGGTGTATGCATGCTGATAGCTAGAGATAAGGTTGCTATCAATAGTCGTTGAAAGGTAGTCGCTTAGTATCCTCTCAAAGGTTTTGAGTACAAAGGACGAGAGACTGATCGGTCTGTAATCTTTTGGCTCGTAGTGGGATGCCTTCCCAGCCTTAGGGATAAACACTACCGTGGCGCTTCTCCAGGAGCCCGGAATGTGGTTGAGAGCCAGGCAGGCTGTGAAGAGAAATACCAGCCATTTAGCTGATGTCTCCAACGTGTTTATAAGTTGCGCGGGGATAATCCCGTCCGGCCCGGCAGCCTTATACGGTTCAAAGCTCTTAACTGCCCACCTTACTCTTTCCTCAGTGATGGGTATATTTACTGCCAGGTTTGTTGCAGGTGCTAGTGGTGCATCATGCAGATTCCCCGGAAAATGTGTATTCAAGAGCAGCTCAAGGGTTTCCTCTTCCGTGCTGGTCCAGGATCCGTCAGGCTTTCGCAAATAGCTGATGGTTGTTTGACTTTTCGAGAGGACTCGTCTAAGTCTCGCTGTGTCGTCGACCTTTTCGACGCCAGTGCAGAAATTTCTCCACGAGGTTCTCTTCGCCTGTCTCAGAGCTTTTTTGTAGGCCCTTAGTTTAGCTTTATATTCATTCCAATGAGGCTCAGAGCCGAAGCTCTTGGCCTTGTTAAATTGTTTCCGGCATGATATTCGGAGCGAGTCCAAATCGTAGGACCGCCAATGTGGCCTGTGTTTACCGCGTGGTTTTGGCACTGGACAAGCCTGTCCTAGAGCATTTGAGAGCGCCGATGTAAATGTAGTAACAAGATCCTCCAGCTCCTCTACTGATGAGGGGGCTTGTGAGGGCAGTACTGGTAGGTCTCTGTCTAATATTTCATTGTGTAACTGCCAATCAGTGTTACGTGGATTGCGCTTCATGATTGGTTGTTCTACAATAAAGTCTAAAACCATTTCTATGTAACGGTGGTCGGAGAAAGAATGTTCTTCCAGAACCCGCCATTTTCTGACCCACTCATAAGCGCCTTCACTACAGATAGTGAGGTCTATGACCTCCCTGCGGGTCTTAGTGATAAAAGTAGGCTCATTACCCACGTTGCAAATCACCAGGTTGGTTGTTAAGAGGTAATCAAACAGAGACTCGCCCCTGGCATTGATGTCGGAGCTCCCCCATTGGACATGGTGAGCATTAGCGTCCGCTCCAATAATAAGATTACCCGTGCAGAAATTTGACACCAGGTCTTTCACCTCCGTTTGTGGTGGGGGTTCTTCGGCGTCGTAGGGCATATAGACCGACGCCACCGTCAGGCGGGTGCTGTCGACCGTTAGACTGATAGCGGTAATATCACCATTGGTGTAGTTAGGTAGGAGAAAGGAGTTCAACTCAGACTTGACCAAAATACACGTTCTGACTTTGCTCTCCTCGCTGGCTCGAATGAGCTTGAAGCCCTTAGTCCCCAATCCGCAGATTCTCGAGCTATTGACCCAGGGTTCTTGGATGAGGACCACATCCACGTCGCCTTTAGAAAGACGACTACTTAAAGCAGCCGAAGCCACTTTAGATTTGTGCAAATTAATCTGAAGCACCACCAACATGAGAGCGCACAGACTTCCCTGCCGTCCCCATATCGTCGGGGTTTGCTCCATCCCGGAGGTTGCTATCAACGACGAGTTGTTCCGATTAACTGCCCGATGTGGCGTTGCAGGAGTCCTGCTGCCTGTAGCGTTAGATGTTAGTCGCTCAGCGTTGGCTGCTACCACCGTGACGTCGAGGACTTCCTCGTCCTGTAGGCTGTCCTCCATCTCCGAGTTGTTCACAGCACTATCGCCAAGAGACGTGGCGGATAACATGCTTTCCGCATCGGAATCCTCCGCTTCCTCTTCTGGTAATAAGTTTTCCGGTTCCCCCGGAGCAGCCGAGAAGGCAGCGCGCTGAGCATCACCACGATATACGTGGATAACGATCTGGCCTACGCTGTAGTGTACTAGGCCATTGCACCTTTTGAGGGGCTCGATTGACTCTTTATTCATGGTGAACACCACCTGTCTGTCGGGCCCTACCGCATCCCCGACCAGATTAACACTCCAGTCATGCGTTGGTAGGGACGGATTCATTAGCCGTAGCATCCCGAGTATTCTCTCGGGTTCGTCAGGGATGGCCGGAATCCACGCCCTTGCCCTTGGACGAGCTGGAATGTCCTTCCAGTCGACGACCTCTATCTTTGCGCCCTGGTAGACTTCACCCAGTTTAGCAGCTGCTGCCTTGTACAGTGCTACGGTTTTTGCATCCTCGCATGCGAGTAATTTAATTTGGCTCTGGTGCCAACCCGCATCCGTTACTCGTGCCGAACTACCCGGAAACTCCGGAGCAACGTTGAGAAGAATGTTGCCGAGTTCATTTCGCACGTAACGCCACCGGTCCTTGGGGATGGCCAGACGGTCATTGCCTCGGTCAAGGACGCCTATAAGGATCCTGTCCTTGGTTACCTCAGCAAAGCTTAGTTTGCCCGCTCCAGAGGTATTCTGATGCCGCTTGGGAGGGGGAATAAACTCCAGATCCGATCTCTGGCGCTTGAAAGGGTTAACTTTTAACCTCTTTGGCATGTACGAATTTTGGAAATCCGGTATCACAGCTTTCGCTAGCTCTACAGATTTACTGGAATTCGGCGACAGTGATTCCTGCGGTACCCCTTCATACCTCTTCAGGATCTTTGCAGCCAATCTTTTCTCGTGGTATGTGAAGCGGCGGGGAGATGTCTCCCTGGAGTGCGGACCCGTAGTTGCCATCGCGGTCGCTCTCCTTGCCGACATCTCAGTTGCAGCTTCCTTCTCCTTCGAAACTCCGAGTCCAGGTCGGGAGACCGCTGCCACAGACGTAAAGATACTGGTTTTCATATCAGCGGTTGATGGGAGTTTAGCATCCGCCGTTGTCCGCTTAGCTGCGTTGGCAACCGCACTGGTGCTAGCTCCCATCAAGTCAATCTTATTCGATAGAGGGTTGGTTGACCGACTCGTAGTTGCCATCGCTGTCGATCCCCCCCTTGATTGTGGAACGGAGGTTGTCCTCCGGCGTTGTTGTTGCTTCCTCGCCTGCTCCTCCATAGCTCTCCTTTGCTGAGGAGTGAAATTTGGCGTTGTTTGTTTTTTAGATTTTTCGTTTTTATTCAGGTTATTCGAGTTCATCTTGTTCGTACGACCCATCGCCGGACAAGGCCAGCTTAGGGTCAAGGGAAGAGTAGGGGAAAATGTGTCGTCCGCCGCGGCAGAGCCCCGTACCGCGGTAAGGCCATGCTTACTCTCTGAGGCGACCCGGTGTCAGAGAGGCTCCGTTCAAATACAGCCACGATTTGCCTCCCGGCTGCAAACGTCCAATGGGCACGGTTTCGCGTAACACCCTGGATTGGGAGGGGGAAGATCTTTGTCGTCGCGCCAGAGAGGCTAGGCTGCTCTCATGATGAAGTGCCGTACGGAGCTATGATCACAAGGGCAGCGTAGCCCTGTGGCTATCGACTTAAGCCCTCGTACCGCGGCAAGGTATCCACCCTTCACGAGGGTGTATGGGAGGTACCACGCCCCCTTATTGGATAACCCCCGGTTTTATAGGTGAGAGTGGTGTTGTTATCCTGTAGCTCTGTACCAATTTTCATGTTCCTACCTTAAACACTTTTGAAGATATTCAACTTGAAAAATTCAGTTTGTATGGGAGGTGCCACGCCCCCTTAATATTTTGTTCTGATTTTAAGACATGACCTGCGCGTGGTAATAACAAACAAATCCCCCAAAGGAAGTATTTCATTTGGTTCAGCCGTTTTCGAGTTTTAGCGTTACAATTATACACCATTTCATTTTTATACCCAGCTGTACTTGTACACAGGGTATTATAACTTTGTTAGGATAACGGTTGGTTGTACAGGTATAAAGGAATCGAGATAGATATAGACTTCCATATATCAATATGATCAGGATCGAAAAAAAATTTGATTGAGCCATGTCCGTCCGTCTGTCCGTCCGTCTGTCCGTCCGTCCGTCTGTCCGTTAACACGATAACTTGAGCAAATAATGAGATATCTTCACCAAATTTGGCATGCATACTTATTTGGGTTCAGAATAGATTGCTATTGAAAATGGGTAAAATCGGACCATAACCACGCCCCTTTTTCGATATCGAAAATTTCGAAAAACGTATAAAATGGGTTAATTCATTTAGAAGCAGCTACAATGATAAAATTTGCAATATGTATTGATTTAGATGTTTTAAGGCCGATTTTATAAAAATTTTTGAAAAAGGGGGCGTGGTACCGCCCACGTATATTTGAAGAAATTTTAAAATGTTGACTCTTAATAACTTCAGAACAGTTTATGCTAGTATAACGAAATTTCTTAGAGGACATACTATTGTTGTGGTAAATTCAGCTATAGAAAATAAACGAAATCGCTTCGCGACCACGCCTACTTTTTCATAAAAGTTATATTGAAAGGAGGTGGAAATATTGAAAAGTCCATATCTAATTAACTGATTTCGCTATAATAATATAATTTGGTACATACATCAACTTTCATATTCTTTACATAATTTTTTCCAAATTTTGGAAAGTGGGCGTGGCACCGCCCATTTATGAGTCAAGCAATTTTTAAATTCGACTGCTAACAACTTCAGAACGGTGTGAGATAGATTTACGAAACTAGGTACCAGGCATGTTATGTTTATGTAGAGTACTACCACAGAAAATAAGAAAAATCGGTGAACGATCACGCCCACTTTATGTGCACAGCTGGGTATGTAATGTTCGGTTTCACCCGAACTTAGACTTCCTTACTTTTTATATATATAGATGTATGCCGACAAGGCCCGCTGTTGCTCAGCTTTAGAACTCGAAAGTATGTATATAAAAACTGTTTTTAGTATAATACAAAGTGGCATTGTATAAATGTTTGTTTTTTAGACTACCTTAAAATTATTTAATTAATATTTTAATTAATATTATATAATTAATTAATAATTATTAACCTACCAACAAAGTAGTAGCCAAGTGAGAATTGACACAATTGATATGGATTTTACAAAGTGAAACACTAATAAATCTTTAATTTATTAATTAATTTCAGCCTCAAGAATATTCATAGTCTAGCAAGCGCAACATGCGACTTTAATTAGTGAGAAATTATTTATCTTAGCGCGGCTTATCTCATTACAATTTTAAGTATTCACATTATTTCCGTTACATAAATGTTATAAATAGTCTTGAACAAAGAGGCTTTTCATGTCAATAATAAACGCAGCAGCGATAATGATGAGCCATATTCTTGGCGCGGACGTAGCAACGAGATGTACGAGGGATGTTGGAAAAATATGAAAGTAAAATGAATATCGACATAGGAAAAGATTAATGACTCTTAGGCCAAAGTTGATGCGGAAAACTCTAATTTTTCGTTTGGAAATGTTAAATTAAAAAAACAAAAAAAAAAGAATACAGTCCTTACCCACCCAGCATTTTATGAAACTTTTGATCATATTCGAGTCTTCTACGTGATTAAAACAATCATAAATGAGCTCACTTTCTGCTCATAAAAGACTCTTTTGTCGGTAGAAAAATGTACCCTGCCCGCGACTCTTGTTGAAAAGCCTTTTATGGTCAGTTTAGACTCTTCTTCGACTCTGGCTACAATCATTTGCGGGTCGTTTTCTAGTCATTTTTCAGTCAAACTCATCATAAAATGATTAGAAAACGACTAAAAAATGACTAGAAAACGACTCGCAAACGGTTGTAGCCAGAGTCGAAGAAGAGTCAAAACTGATCATAAAATGATTAGAAAACGAAAAAAAGAATCTTTTATGATCAGAAAGTGAGCTCATTTATGATTATTTTAATCACGTAGAAGACTCGAAAAAGACTCGAATATGATAAAAAATTTCATAAAATGCTGGGTGTTGTTATATTTTCAATAAATCATTTTCAAAGCATACTGTTGAGTCGTTTTCGAGTCTTCTTTTAATCGTGTAAGTGATCAATCAGTTTTTAATCACCCAAAGTGATCGAAAAGGGCTCAGTAAGGTGATTTATTTAAAAGTAGTCTTCGAAATTCTATTCGGATAACAACATATTCATATACATATATCGAACAGCTTTCTAATTAAAACACCTTTGTATACAAAATGAACAAAAACTCATAAAATATGAATCCTTAATGGCAGCAAACCATCAGCCCCAATTTTCTTTCGCATACAAATTATATGAAAAACACATATCAAAAAACAAATTTAAAAAAATAAAGGTACGACAATGTACAGTCCTTATCATAATTATAGGGCACCTCGTTCTGACATTTTCTAAGCCCTTATGTAATTTTATTTTAGTTTTAATTTTTTTGCTAGAATTCTAAATTAAAAACAGTAAAAGTCTCCGCTCTAAGCGGAGTTAAAAAACGGTTTGGTAAAAGTACAAAAGTACAAATAACAAAGAGTAAGTTTTAAGTATCTCAAAAATCTCCATAATTGTTAGAATTTTTTTTTTTTTGGCTATACTGCGCACTTTTCTCCATATATCCCAAAATCAACATTTTTAGATCTATGGAAAAAAATGTCTGATGGCTCAAAAAAAAATTTTAACAATTAAAGAAGATTTTTGAGATACTTTAAACGTACACTTTGTGTGATTAAAATTGAACGGGCTACAAAATGCAATTTTCAGTTTATTGATTCAAAATATTTGAACAATTTTGTACTTTTACAGTTTTTTTTAGCTTGAAACAAGTAAAGAAAAGGCTGTCTTCGGCTGTGCCGAAGGCTTTATACCTTTCATGAGTATGAGTCCCGTTATTTGAAACATGAACGCACTACTAGCTACGTATCTACCTCTTTAATAACAGGAGTTATAGCCCAAAAACCGTTTATCGGAACTATCGATTGTATGGGGGATATGTGAAATATTAATCCAGTATCAATGATTTTCAACAGCGATATTGTTCATGCAAAAATAACAACAGTTACAAAATTTGATGTTTCTACCTGTTTAACTACAGGAGTTATAGCTCAAAATCTGTTTATCGGAACTATCGATTGTATGTTGTTGATTTCATACAAAGTTTGTGGATCGTAGACATGTATCTAAGATGAAGAAAAATGTTAGTTGCTTCAAAACTTTCGTGATAATCCAAAATGAGTGATTGTCGTAAAGGATACGCCTTATCAAATTTATTTTTTTCGAAATTGTCGGTGTCGTGCGCTTGCTTATATTCATCCTGAAACTCACCAATGGTGATATTACCGCCAATGGTGATATTACCGCTATCAGTCTAACGGTCGACAGCACCCGCCTGACGGTTGCGTCGGTCTATATGCCCTACGACGCCGAAGAACCCCCACCACAAACGGAGGTGGAAGACCTGGTGTCAAATTTCTGCACGGGTAATCTTATTATTGGAGCGGACGCTAATGCTCACCATGTCCAATGGGGGAGTTCCGATATCAATGCCAGGGGCGAGTCTCTGTTTGATTACTTCTTAACAACCAACCTGGTAATTTGCAACGTGGGTAATGAGCCTACTTTTATCACTAAGACCCGTAGGGAGGTCATAGACCTCACTATCTGTAGTGAAGGCGCTTATGGGTGGGTCAGAAAATGGCGGGTTCTGGAAGAACATTCATTCTCCGACCACCGTTACATAGAAATGGTTTTAGACTTTATTGTAGAACAACCAATCATGAAGCGCAATCCACGTAACACAAATTGGCAGTTACACAATGAAATATTAGACAGAGACCTCCCAGTACTGCCCTCACAAGCCCCCTCATCAGTAGAGGAGCTGGAGGATCTTGTTACTACATTTACATCGGCGCTCTCAAATGCTCTAGGACAGGCTTGTCCAGTGCCAAAACCACGCGGTAAACACAGGCCACATTGGTGGTCCTACGATTTGGACTCGCTCCGAATATCATGCCGGAAACAATTTAACAAGGCCAAGAGCTTCGGCTGTGAGCCTCATTGGCACGAATATAAAGCTAAACTAAGGGCCTACAAAAAAGCTCTGAGACAGGCGAAGAGAACCTCGTGGAGGAATTTCTGCACTGGCGTCGAAAAGGTCGACGACACAGCGAGACTTAGACGAGTCCTCTCGAAAAGTCAAACAACCATCAGCTATCTGCGAAAACCTGACGGATCCTGGACCAGCACGGAAGAGGAAACCCTTGAGCTGCTCTTGAATACACATTTTCCGGGGAATCTGCATGATGCACCACTAGCACCTGCAACAAACCTGGCAGTAAATATACCCGTCACTGAGGAAAGAGTAAGGTGGGCAATTAAAAGCTTTGAACCGTATAAGGCTGCCGGGCCGGACGGGATTATCCCCGCGCAACTTATAAACACGTTGGAGACATCAGCTAAATGGCTGGTATTTCTCTTCACAGCCTGCCTGGCTCTCAACCACATTCCGGGCTCCTGGAGAAGCGCCACGGTAGTGTTTATCCCTAAGGCTGGGAAGGCATCCCACTACGAGCCAAAAGACTACAGACCGATCAGTCTCTCGTCCTTTGTACTCAAAACCTTTGAGAGGATACTAAGCGACTACCTCTCAACGACTATTGATAGCAACCTTATTTCTAGCTATCAGCATGCGTACACCAAGGGTAAATCAACAGAAACCGCTCTGCACAGCCTAGTATCGGTCATTGAGAAATCGCTGTGTGAAAAGGACTACTGTCTCGTGGTCTCGTGGACGATTTAGCTATTGCATTCAGAGGCAAGTTCCCACAAACTCTGTGTGACCTGATGCAAGTAGCACTGCGAGAAGTTTCGACGTGGTCCTCTCGCTGCGGACTTAGTATCAACCCGGGGAAAGTGGAACTTGTCCTCTTCACCAACCGGTACAAAATACCGCCACTAAGCCTACCAGAACTAGATGGCACGCGCCTGGGCTTGTCGGATAAGGCCAAGTTTCTAGGCATAGTTCTGGACAGGAAACTGAATTGGAAGGAGAATGTTCTTCAGCGCCAGAAGAAAGCTTGCATCGCTCTTTACACATGCAAAAGAGCCATTGGCAAAAAATGGGGGCTCAGCCCTAGAGTATGCAGTTGGATCTACACGGCCATCATTCGTCCAATCATGCTATATGGAGTCGTCGTATGGTGGCCTGCGCTGAGCAAGGCAACATACCTGAATCTGTTGCGGAAAGTCCATAGATCCAATATGATCTGTATAAGCGGTGCGCTAAGGACAACGCCCAACGAAGCCCTCCAGGTCATTCTGGGCATTTTGCCACTTGATCTGGAAGGGTTTCGGTCAGCAGCGGCATCAGCTCTGCGCCTAAGAGAAACCTCCAGTTGGGGGGCGGGTACTATTGGACACTCCAGTATTCTGGAATCTTACAGCTTTCTCCCTCTAAGCACAGATCGTTGTGCGACCACTACAGTCGGTGATAGCTGTTTCAAAATAAACATTCCCAGCAGAGAAGACTGGGAGAGGACGGATTGGTGTCCCGAAACAAATGGTGGCACTTCCATATACACCGACGGCTCGAAGTTGGACGGCAGAGTTGGAGGAGGGGTTTATTCAAGGGATTTGGACCTTGAGCTCTCCTTCAGACTACCTGATCATTGTAGCGTCTTCCAGGCGGAAGTCTCGGCAATCCTAGACGCCGCGGCCTGGTTAAGCAAACGTGTTATCGGAGAAGATATCGCTATTTTCAGCGATAGCCAAGCGGCCATCAAATCCCTTGGCTCATACACGTTCAACTCTGAACTGACGCTCAGCTGTCGTCGATCTCTTCAGGAGATGGCCCAACAGAACCGCGTAAACCTCATATGGGTCCCGGGACATAGGGACATTGAGGGAAACTGTAAGGCAGACGAGCTTGCCAGGCAGGGCACGACCAAGCAGGTTCTTCAGGATAAAGAGCGCTTAGGTATGCCGTTTGCCACATGCAAACTAATGCTGAAGGAGCACACACTCCGTCAAGCCAACGTAAGATGGCTGCAATCCCCAGGGTGTCGGATATCGAAACAAACCTGGCCAAAATGGGATCTTAAAAGGTCTAGACGCATTTATGCCCTAACTAGGAGGGAAATCTGCATATTGATAGGGGTATTAACCGGTCACTGCCTCATTGGTAGGCATGCAGAAAGGCTAAGTGTGCCCTACCGACGATGCTGCAGGAGTTGCAAAGATGATGAGGAGGAGAAAACAGTGGAACACCTCATCTGCAACTGTCCGGCTTTAAGCGGCGCGAGAACGCGCTTTTTGGGAGTTCCGTTCCTGGATAGCCTAAGCCAGATCGCGGAACTGGACATAAAGGACTTGATGGCCTTCATAAAGTCATCTAAGTGGTTCGAGGAGGAGTAACGGTGTCGGTTTAGGAGTGTCAGTCCCGGGATTCTGCTATGTGGAAAATCCCAACAACTCAGGGATTTTCCATTTGGCTGGGTCCCGGGACTGACTTTCCTTGTGTTGGTGGTATCACAACGGGCCTTTCAAAACTGGCCTAAGTGTGCCTCTGCGGCAGCCACTTGAACCCCCTATCCTGAAACTCTCTGAGTACTCGACTTGTCGCGGTGTAATAAGGCCTTATAATAATAATACTATGCTCACCTAAATTAGACAAATTGGCACTTCCTTGCTCAGTCAAGCCGTTGCGTGGGTTCGCTGCAGTGTTGCCAAAACAAAAATTTTTTGGGGCTAGATTCAAGAAAAAAAGGGCTAGGTTAGGGTTAGGTAGAAGTGGCTGCCGCAAAGGCACACGTAGGCCGGTATTAAAAGGCCCGTTGTGATACCATCAACACTAGGAAAGTCAGTCCCGGGACCCGGCCATATGGAAAATCCCAGTGCTATTGGGACTCTCCACAGAGCAGAATCCCGGGGCTGACACTCCTAAAACCGACACCGTTACACCTCCTCGAACCATTTAGATGACTTGATGAAAGCCATCAAGTCCTTTATGTCCAGCTCCGCTACCTGGCGTAGGCTATCCAGGAAGGGAAATCCGAAAAAGCGCCTTCTCGCGCCGCTTAAAGCCGGGCAGTTGCAGATGAGATGCTCCACCGTTTCCTCCTCCTCATCATCTTTGCAACTCCTACAGCATCGTCGGTAGGGTACACCCAGCCTTGCTGCGTGCCTTCCAATAAGGCAGTGCCCGGTTAAAACCCCTATTAATATAGATATATCCCTTCTTCTTAGGGTGTAAATATATTTAGATCTTTTAATATCCCATTTTGGCCAGGATTGCTTGGATACTCGGCACCCTGGCGATAAAAGCCATCTTTCATTGGCTTGTCGGAGTGTATGCTCCTTCAGCATTAGCTTGCATGTGGCAAAGGGCATACCTAAGCGTTCTTTATCCTGAAGAACCTGCTTGGTCGTGCCCTGCCTAGCAAGTTCGTCTGCCCTACAGTTTCCCTCAATGTCCCTGTGTCCCGGGACCCATGTGAGGCTCACGCGGTTCTGTTGGGCCATCTCCTGAAGAGATCGACGACAGCTGAGCGTCAGTTCAGAGTTGAACAAGTAAGAGCCAAGGGATTTGACTGCCGCTTGGCTATCGCTGAAAATAACGATATTCTGTCCGATAGCGTGTTGCCCTATCCAAGCCGCGGCGTCCATGATTGCTGAGACCTCAGCCTGGAAGACGCTGCAATGATCAGGCAGTCTGAAGGAAAGCTCAAGGTCCAGATCCTTGGAATAAATCCCTCCTCCAACTCTGCCGTCCAACTTCGAACCGTCGGTGTATATGGAAATGCCGCCATTAGTAGCAGGACACCGATCCGTCCTCTCCCAGTCTTCCCTGCTGGGAATGTTTATTCTGAACCAGCTATCCCGACTGTTGTGGTTGCACAACGGTCCGTGCTCGGAGGGAGAAAGCTGTAAGAATCCAGAATACCGGAGTGTCCAGTAGTGCCTGCGCCCCAGCCGAAGGTTTCCCTTAGACGCAGAGCCGATGCTGCCGCGGCCCGGTACCCTTCCAGATCGAGTGGCAAAATGCCAAGAATGGCCTGGAGAGCTTCGTTGGGCGTTGTTCTCAACGCGCCGCTTATACAGATCATGCTAGATCTGTGGACTTTACCTAACAGGTTTAGGTTGGCTGCCTTGCTCAGCGCAGGCCACCATACCACGACTCCATACAGCATAATTGGCCGGATTATCGCAGTGTAAATCCATCTGCAGATTTTGGGACTAAGGTTTCTATCCAGAACTGTGCCTAGGAATTTGGCTTTGTCAGCCAAGTTCAGGCGCACGCCATTTAGTTCTGGTAGGCTTAGCGTTGGTATTTTGTACCGGTTAGTATAAAGGACAAGCTCCACTTTTCCCGGGTTGATATTAAGTCCGCAGCGAGATGACCACGAGGAAACTGCTCGCAGTGCTACTTGCATCAAGTCACACAGGGTTTGTGGGAATTTGCCCCTGTATGCAATAGCTAAATCGTCTGCATATGCAACTATCCTCCCGCCCCCCCAGCTTGTGTCTCGTAGCAACGAGTTTACAGTGAGGTTCCATAAAAGCGGAGAGAGAACACCACCCTGAGGCGTTCCTCTTGTGACATAGCGTGAGAAATCAACTGTGCCCAGTGTAGAAACTATTTTCCTTCCCTAAAAAAAAAAGGGCTAGAAGGGGCTAAATTTTTTAAAAATATCCAAAACCATTCCAAAAAGGGCTAGAGGTATACATATTTTCTTTAATGAAAGTTTTAACATTTATCTCTACATATAATAAAATTGTAACAGGTCGATGTCTGTACATGGCAGATATCAACAAAAAATTAATTGGGAGAGGCATTATTAAGCGAGTCGAATCCAAATCAACAATTTTAAAAATTTTTGTGTGTCTGTCTGTCTGTCTGTCCGTATGTTTGTGGCCGTATCACTCTGAAAGTAATGAATGGAATGAAATGAAACGTTTTTCGTTGGATTTCTCGACGCTCAACCTAAAATTTAAGATATAACTTTTTACGATATCTCAACCGGTTTTGTAGTTATCGCCCAATATGTGGCCCATGTCTGTATGTATGTTTGTGGTCGTAACACTCTAAAAGTACTGAATGGAAATGAGTCGTTGGATTGCTAGACGCTCAACTTAAAGTTTAAGATATTATTTTTTGCCATATCTCTACGGGTTTTGGGGTTATCGCCCAATATGTGGACCAGGGGTGACCAAAAATGTCTTAGGACAATATGGCTGTTAAACGAAAGGAGTCAATGAGTGCTATAATATGCGATGTGGTTCTTTGAAATATCTAAAATGGTTTGGGAGATATCTTGATATTTGATTTCGGAGGTATCGACGAATATTTTCACAAAAATGTGTTAGTACATTATGGGTATCAAATAAAAGGTGTTTATGAATGCTGTCATTTGATTTATTTCAATACCTACGCATACGAAGTCGCGGGCACCAGCTAGTTTCAAATAAATCTTTAACGACGACGTTTTTTGCTGTTGCTGGAACTTGCTTTTTTATGAAAGACTAGCAGACCCGGCAGACGTTGTCCTGCCCTAACATTAAATTGTTTTCTTTTATTAAATTTGACTCGCCCTTCTCATTTTAGCTCCACAACCTTCCTCCCGTCCACCCCTCCTTCATCCTTTTCATATTCTATTCTCTTTTCAGTTTGTTTTTCTAATTGTCATCCATCCCCTATCCCTTTCCCAATCCCAATCCCAAAATGAATTAAAATGACTCCCCTTTAAAACTCTCATCAACATCTTTAATTTAGACCCATTTTTTACAAAAACCTTCTAGCTCCATTTCTGGTTCACGTGTTGATCAATATCTAAAAACTTTGGTCTTATATGGGAACAATACTAAACCATCTTAAATCACTTGTCACAACCTTTCAGTTAATACTCATATCGCACTGATACCATCGAGGGACCCTCCTGGTTGACATTTTAATCAATATCTCGAAAACGGGGTCTCATATTGGACTGAAAAGTACACCATTTTAAAACTTTTATCAGTACCTTTCATTTGATGCCCATATTGAACGAACACTTAATAAGGTTACCCTGGTCCACATTTGAGCGATATCTCCAAAACCTTTTAAAAGGTCTTTATTTCTTATCATATAACCATCTCAAAATCTCGTTTCCAAATTTAATTTTATTATGTCCAGCCGTTATAAAAATAAATGCTAGCATAAATGAAGCAAAGTCCAAATTAAACCTGGGGCCTTACCCTTTCGTTTGATACCAATTTTGTGCGAATATTCGCAAGTTTACGAGCAACCACATTTCTATAACTCTGTTATCGATAAATATGTCGAAATGAAACAGATACCAAATGAAAGCTATGCTCTTCTCCTATCGTTAGATACCAATTTTGTGAGAGTATTTCAAAGTTTACCCGAAACCACATTTTGACCGATAACTCTGTTATCGATAAATCTAATAACTTTAAACGAGCTAAACTTGTATATTTGTATATTTGCATATTTGCATATTTGTATATTTGTAGGTCCGGTACTATCACGACAACCGCGTGACCGAATGGGATGAAATTTGGCACATAGATAGTATGAGTGCTTCTAAGACTATACACTTTGGGGTTGCCACTTGGGGTGGTTTGCAGGGTTGCCACGTATTTATTTATTTTTATTTATGGAGCTATGTAGATATGTCAATATGGGTATCAAATGAAAGGTATTTTTGCTGACATACCAACTAAAATATTTTCAAGTAGGGTTGCCACCTTACCGGAGTATATTTGTATATTTGTAGGTCCGGTACTATCTCTAGAACCGCTTGACCGAATGGAATGGAATTTGGCACATAGATAGTATGATTGATTCTAAGACTATACACTTTGGGGTAGCCACTTGGGGTGGTTTACAGGGTTGCCACCTATTTAAATTTGTTTAATTTATGGAGCTATATATGCCAATAAATATAAACGATATAACATCCCCCAACGGCACTAGGTTGATTGACTTCGCCGCTGCTCGCAATATGGTCATCAGTAGTACCAGGTTCCAGCATAAGCGAATACACCAAGCCACATGGCTGTCCCCTGATCAAAGAACTAGAAACCAGATTGATCATGTCATGATCGACGGCAGACACAGCACCACCGTTCTGGACGTGCGTACTCTACGTGGTCCCGGACCATTATCTTGTTGCAGCCAAGATACGCACACGCCTCTGTGTAGCGAAGAAAGTGCGCACAGTAACGGACACACCTGCTATCGGAGAGCAATCCTCGACCTCACGATGTTACCGAGCAATGGAAGCATATCTCTAACTCATTACGTACCGCCGCTGAGGCCACTATAGGGTTTCAGCGAGCCCGCAAGAACAACTGGTACGATGAGGAATGTAGCACTGCCTCGGACAAAAAGGACGCTGCATACAGGGAGACGTTGCGAATGGGCGCAACCCGCAGTGTATGGCATCGCTATAGTGAGGCGAGGAAGGAAGGGAGGCGCTTTTCAGAAAAAAGAAACGTGAAGCCGAAAGGCGTGAGTGTGAGGAGCTTGAGATGCTGGCTGACAGGAATGACGGAAGGTTTAAAGACCGGGGCAAGGTCCTGTAAGGACAATAATGGCGACCTGGTAACCTCACTGCTAAATTGCGAGGGAAACGTCGAACCCGATACCCCAATCCCTGACGATGGAAAAGTCGTCCTACCACCTGACTATGATGAAGTGAAGATAGCTATATCACGGCTCGAAAACAACAAATCGCCTAGGAAAGACGGACTACCCACCGAGTTGTTTAAACACGGAGGCGAAGAGCTGGTAAAAAGCATGCATCAGCTCTTATGCAGAATATGGTCAGATGAGTGCATGCCTACAGATTGGAATTTAAGTGTGGTCTGCTCAATCCACAAAAAAGGCGATACCGCTAACCCCACCAACTACCGCGGAATCAGTCTTCTTAATATCGCATATAAGGTTCTTTGTAGCGTATTGTGTGAAAGACTGAAGTGTGGCTTTAGACCTGGTAAGTCTACCATCGACCAGATTTTCACGATACGCCAAATCCTGGAGAAGACCCATGATAAAAGAATCGAATAAAACCATTTCTTTGTCGATTTTAAAGCCGCTTTTGACAGCGCAAAAAGGAGTTGCCTGTATGCCGCCATGTCTGAATTTGACTTCCCTGCAAAGCTTATACGGCGCTGCCAAATGACGGTGAGCAAAACCAACAGCGCCGTCAGAATCGGGAAGGACCTCTCTGAGCCATTTGAAACCAAACGAGGCTTCAGGCCTTTCGTGCGATTTCTTTAACCTGATGCTAGATAAGATAATTCGAGCAGCAGAGCTAAACCGCAATGACACAATCTTTTACAAGAGCGCGCAGTTGCTGGCGTATGCAGATGATATTGATATCATTGGCCTTATCAGCCGCGCCGTAAGCGCTGCTTTCTCTGGGTTGGATAAGGAAGCGAAAAAAGTGGGTCTGGCGGTGAACGTGGACAAGACGAAGTATCTGCTGTCATCAAAGAAAGAATCGGCGCACCTGCGCCTTGGCAGCCAAGTCACCGTTGATAGCTACAAGTTTGAAACGGTGAGAGACTTCGTCTATTTAGGAACCAGCATTAACACCGTAAATAATATCAGTCTAGAAATCCAACGGAGAATCACCCTTGCCAACAAGTGTTACTTTGAACTAAGTAGGCAATTGAGAAGTAAAGTCCTCTCTCGACAAACAAAGATCACGCTCTATAAGTCTCTCATCATACCTGTCCTGATTATACGGCTCGGAATGGACAGTGTCAATAGAAGATGAGATGGCCCTTGGAGTATTTGAGAGAAAAGTTCTCCGGAAGATTTATGGTCCTTCCCGTGATGCCAACGGCGAGTATCGAAGGAAATTTAACGATGAGCTGTACGAGCTTTACGCAGACCTGACCATAGTTCAGCGGATTAAAGCCCAAAGGCTAGAAAGAAATTATTGCATTAATAGTGTCATCTCTTAACCTGGACCTGAATCCGTTGCATATATAAATACAAGATAGCTTAAATGTATTTAAACATTTATTTTCGGTGATCCCGGAATTTAGGTCTAGTAATCCCGGGATTTTCGGGACTTAAAAAACAACGGGGATTGGAATCCCTAGTTGCCACCTATTTTTTTTTTTTTATGGAGCTAGATATGCCAATATGGGTATCAAATGAAACGTATTTTCGCTGACATGCCAACTAAGATATTTTCAAGTAGGGTTGTCACCTAGGGTTGCCACCTTACCGGAGTATATCTGTATATTTGTAGGTCCGGTATTATCTCGAGAACTACTTAACCGATTGGGATGAAATTTGGCATATAGATAGCAGATTCTAAGACTATACACTTTGGGGTTGTCACTTGGGGCGGTTTACAGGGTTGTCACCTATTTAAATTTTTTTATTTATGGAGTTAGATATGTCAATATGGGTATCAAATGAAAGGTATTTTTGCGGACATACCAACTCAAATATTTTCAAGTAGGGTTGTCTGCAAAAAGTCCATTACGGCTACGAAAACTACAAAATTTTAATAATTTGCCAACATATAAAGGACAATGTAACACATCCTCACAAGGTTCCCACTTATTTGATATTTTTTTGGAAATCTATGTTGGTAAGCTTATAGGGTTGGTAAGTAAAGTTAGCACTAAATTGATAGCACCGACCAAGCTCGGTCACCCATCTAAATGAACCAAAGTCCAAATGAAAGCTGTAATCTCCCCAATTCGTTTGATACTAATTTTGTGCGAATATTCCAAAGTTTACCCGAAACCACATTTTGACCGATAACTCTGTTATCGATAAGTATATCGAAATGAACCAAAGTCCAAATGAACGCTGTGGTCTTCCCCTTTCGGTTGATACCAATTTTGTTCGAATATTCCAAAGTTTGCGTAAAACTACATTTTGACCGATAACTATAAAAGATGGAAATAAAAAGGTGTATAGGTTAAACACGAATTTTTTGGGCTAAACGCAAAAAATGGAACACTGGTTCGCTGAATAGAACTTGAGAATAAATACATATGTATCACAAGTACTTCGTCCTGTACTCTTGTATGTGTCTACGTTAATAGGCGCTACACTTACACACCCAAGATTTTTATGCAAACATACACCGAAAGAAAAAAATATCAAAAACCACCGTAAAATTAACATTTTTTGTTTACTAAATGCAACTGAAAAGAAAAAATGTCAATTTTACAATTTCGAAAATATCATTTCTACGTGAAATAGATGTGCACAAAAAAACGTAAAAACGTACAGGCGGCCGCCGTGGTGTAGCGGTTAAGTGTTCGGCCTTCTACACCAAGTCGTGGCGGTTCGATGCCCGGCAAAAGTAACATCAAAAATTATTTAGAAAAATAATTTTTCTAAACGGGGTCGCCGCTCGGCAGTAGTTTGGCAAACTCTCCGGGTGTATTTCTGCCATGAGAAGCTTCTCAGCAAAAAATTCATTTGCTTTGCAAATGCCGTTCGGAGTCGGCAAAAAACTGTAGGTCCCGCCAACTTGTAGGAAAACTCAAAAGCAACACACCACAAGTTGGACAGAGAAGCTCGGCTAAAAATCTCGTTAGATGTTCTGATAACCTGTTGGTATTTCGCCGCCATTAGTTTTTTTCTTTTTTTTTTTTATCATATATTATTGAAGGCATTCTCATGTATAACACTAGTTTACAAATAATTAATTTAAAAAAAATACCAAGATAAGGGTGAATTGGCACTGACATGCCGAGCTCTGAACATATTTTTAAAAATTTTTGTATGGGTAGGTTTTCTATATATCGGTAATTTCGTGTTTTTTCAGGTATCACTTCATTCAAAAATTGTTTTCGACAATGTTACAAAAGCGATGGACGCAAGCAATACCTGGAAAGGAATTTAAAATACGCTTCCAACGACGTATAATATGTAGGGGTGTATCAAACCTTCGCTGAACAATAGCTGGTCAAAGTCGAAATTTTGTCGAATTTTTACGATTTATGGAAAAATTTTGATTTTGAAACTGAGTTTTTGCTGAGAAGCTTTTCATCGCAAAAATACACCCGGCAAACTAAACTACTGCCGAGGGGTGACCCCGTTTTAGATTTTTTTTTTCTAAATAAGTTTTTATGTTGGTTTTGGTTGATATGACGCGACTTGGTGTAGTAGGCCGAGCACTTAACCGCTACACCAAGGCGACGGCCTAAAAATACCCTGCAGTCAAATTCCGAACTACTCAGCAAACATACTAGTTCGTTGACTAAACATTTTGTGGTGTATTCATACTAGTTCATTTCTGATTAGCTTTAAACCAGTCAATGCCAAACTACTCAGCAACATTATAGTTCTTCGACTATACATTTTGTGGTGTATTCGCACTAGTTAATCTACTACCTTCAAACTATTAAATTCCAAACTACTCAGCAGACACTTAGCTCGTTTACTATACATTTTATGGGTGTTTTTATACTAGTTCATTGCTGATTACCCTTAAACCAATCAATGCCAATCTAATCAGAAAACATACTAGTATACAACTATAATTTGCTGGGCTAAATCATACTAGTCAGAAAAATCCTGGTTCGTACTAGTATGCAAGTATGTATGAATCTCAGGTTGAAATCATACTACACCTTTTTCAGTTTGTATTCAGAAAGTTTTCTGAATATCAATTATAATTTTCTGAATGTCAATTGTATTTTTCTGAATATCAAATGGAAATTGTAATTTTCCGAATATAAATTGTTACTTTCTGAATATAAACTGAAAAAGGTGTAGTCAGAAAAAGTCTAATCTATTTTAGAAAAAATACTAATTAGAAAAATTCCATTTCATACTACATTATTATTATAAGGCCTTATTACACCGCGACCATTAGTACACTGAAAAAAAATCTACAAGAAACGGCCGTCAAATTAACAGTAAACCCTGTCATTTTTCCAGGGACTTGTAACGCGTTTCGGTTTCGGTTTCTGTTACACAGCTTGTAACGAAACTGAAACAGAAACAAAACCCCAGAAACAAAACCTGTAACGAAACTAAATTAAACTCTTTGTTGCTTTTGACTTGTAGTCTATTGCTGTAAATACCGACGGTCGTAACAAAACTAATAATTTTGTTTCTGTTACAAGGAACAAAATTAATTTAGTTTCGTTACAGGTTTTGTTTCTGCTGGAACCGTTTCGGGTTTTGTTACGACTTTTGTTACAAAGGAGTTTTGTTTCTGTTTCGGTTTCTGTTACAAGGAACAAAATTAATTAAGTTTCGTTACAGATTTTGTTTCTGCTGAAACCGTTACAATCATTTTGTTTCGAATTTAGTTTCTATCCTTTAAAGTTTCTTGGAACAGAAACGCCAGAAACGCGAGTTTCGTTTCGGTACGAGTTTTTTTTACAAATCTCTGCATTTTTCGTCCAACAGTGGGTAAAATCATGATATTGCAATTTTGAAAGTGGCCCCCTATCATTCTTCGAATATACCATCATATTGACATGAATTACTGTAAATTTGAAAGTGGACACTATCATATTGGCATGAATTACTGTAAATTTGAAAGTGGACTCATATCATTAATTGATATTTTTCAAAAATCACATGTTTTTACTGCCAATTTTACAGTAAATACTGTAATATTTACAGTATTACCATAATCAATTTGAAAGTGGTTTTGATATGTTACTTTCAATGTGTACTTTCAACCTTTTTATTTCAGTGTACGATCTATTGTACTATACGGTACTATGCAAACATTATTTGAAATTTTTGGTTTGCTTCTTTTATTTCTCTTGTAATTCACAGATGCTTTTTCGTGTTTGGGTAAATACAAATATGATGCTGATGTATATATGATCTAGTATGTCAACTGCTATATTTCCGATGTAGGTATATACACAGAAAAAAGGCACTGGTAAAATCAACAATCTCGTACTGTTATCCTGAAGTTAACCATATTTTGTTGATTTGACCTGTTATGATCGCTCCCTGAAAGAAACATCTTGCTCTGTGGAGTTGCCCTCTTGTCTTAAACCACCCGTATAAGAGTGTAAAGATAAACCGTGATCGATTATAAAGTTGATGAGATAGGCCTGATGCCCACGCACACGTCCGTCTACGTAACAAAAAAAAAAAAAAAAAAAAAAAAAAAAAAAAAAAATATTCGGCATAGATGGGCACATTGGGCTTTCACACTGAGGTGGGAAAGGGTTCACTAAAAATAGTATGCAATTTTATGATTGCCCACAACTGGCTTACATAGCTGAACCAGTAAGGCTACTATACATAGGCATAAAGAAAAATGGGAGTGGGTGAAATATGAGGGAGAGAAAAAAAAAGCAACGGATCGTTGGGTTGGTTGGGGCAGGTCCCATCATGATCTTTCTTTCTGTTTTGGCTGCTGGTGGAGTACAGTTCGTGGTCGGCAAGTTTTTATAAAATAAATATTAAATCAAAAGCCACAGATTTTAAACGTTCTCCACGAGGAGGTTGGGAGGTATCCATTTACCTACGCTAGTTCTTCACTTGATAAATTTGGGAGTCCTTCATAAATTTGGAAGTCCTAAGAAAGTCCCGTCCAAGTGCCTGCAGAGCTCCGGATGATCCAGAATGCTGCAAAACACTGTGGAAGGAGCAAACCCGCAGAATAAGTGCTAGTTTCGTGAAGTTTTAACGTGCCTCGTTATGTGTATACCGGCAATTATGCATCTTGGAAAAGTTATTAAACTTGAAATATCGACCTCGAATATACATACATTCACGCTTAAAATAATAGAACCTAGTCTTGAAAACAATAAATTTCATAACTCAGTTACCGTTCGTGTAAATTAGAAAAAAAAAAAAAAGAAGAAAAAAAAAAACCTTAAAATTTTATTAAAATATAAATAACTAGATATATCGACTTAGAACATATGCGTTTAAAATTAGAGACTTTGTTCTGAAAAATAAATTTTTCTAAATCATATAAAGTTGCTGTGAATTAAAAGAAGAAAAAAAAATCGTGTCAAACCACAAAGTTTTGTAAAGTTTGGGTTTTGAAATTCCTTTCCAAACATACATATATATACCATTTCATCATTCTATACAGCATACATCGTGCATCTTGTCGCCTGGCCAGCCGAGGGATCCCACGTAAAATCGCGTAAGTGCAAAATATCAAATTTCTTTTATTTTTATACCCAGCTGTACTTGTACACAGGGTATAATAACTTTGTTAGGATAACGGTTGGTTGTACAGGTATAAAGGAATCGAGATAGATATAGACTTCCATATATCAATATGATCAGGATCGAAAAAAAATTTGATTGAGCCATGTCCGTCCGTCTGTCCGTCCGTCCGTCCGTCTGTCCGTTAACACGATAACTTGAGCAAATAATGAGATATCTTCACCAAATTTGGCATGCATACTTATTTGGGTTCAGAATAGATTGCTATTGAAAATGGGTAAAATCGGACCATAACCACGCCCCTTTTTCGATATCGAAAATTTCGAAAAACGTATAAAATGGGTTAATTCAATATTAGAAGCAGCTACAATGATAAAATTTGCAATATGTATTGATTTAGATGTTCTAAGGCCGATTTTATAAACATTTTTGAAAAAGGGGGCGTGGTACCGCCCACGTATATTTGAAGAAATTTTAAAATGTTGACTCTTAATAACTTCAGAACAGTTTATGCTAGTATAACGAAATTTCTTAGAGGACATACTATTGTTGTGGTAAATTCAGCTATAGAAAATAAACGAAATCGCTTCGCGACCACGCCTACTTTTTCATAAAAGTTATATTGAAAGGAGGTGGAAATATTGAAAAGTCCATATCTAATTAACTGATTTCGCTATAATAATATAATTTGGTACATACATCAACTTTCATATTCTTTACATAATTTTTTCCAAATTTTGGAAAGTGGGCGTGGCACCGCCCATTTATGAGTCAAGCTATTTTTAAATTCGACTGCTAACAACTTCAGAACGGTGTGAGATAGATTTACGAAACTAGGTACCAGGCATGTTATGTTTATGTAGAGTACTACCACAGAAAATAAGAAAAATCGGTGAACGATCACGCCCACTTTATGTGCACAGCTGGGTATGTAATGTTCGGTTTCACCCGAACTTAGACTTCCTTACTTGTTATTATCTAGTGTTGTGTTTGGTGGACAGAATTTCAAAATTTAACTGAGGGAAAATTTAAAATAGGAAAATCTTGTTTACATAAAGACAGAATGTAAAGAATGATAAGTCATAACTTTGTTGTAAGAAAGCTACCGGAATATATATATTTATATCTAGTTTTCAATTTCAAATTTTCAACTTCAAATTTTCAATTTATTTAATAAAATAAAAATAATTGATAAGAATTTTCTATATAACTTCCAGGGATATATCCTATTTAAACAATTTCTTAATTTAAGTTAAAAGATAATAATTGCCTTAAAATTTTGATTTACTTTTGTTAAAATTTCTATAACGAAGATTTCAAGAAAATACCTAAATAAAATTTGATGCTAAAGTGGTGTCTTTGTCCCACTGTATACATATTCCGACATGAATACGGTACAGTACCCGCGGAGAGTCAAAGCCGGCTTCATAAGTTGCCGCTAGCTGTAGGGAGTATAAGCTGTACCTACTCACATACATACCTTATCACTACTTGATAACAAGTTAAGCTACATAGGTAGATAATTATGTATGAAGAAATGTTTCCCCATAACCCAACCAACATTATACATCTGTTTTGAATTAAATAAAGTGTTATTGATGGATTTATGAATTGAATAAACTGATTATTATTATGAAGCGCTAGGAGGATACAATAGGGTCTGAGTGACCGAACCGTGCATTAGGGTGTTTTCGAAAAGGTGAATTTTTTTTGGTGCCGAAAACACATGGCATATAGGAGTGTAACATCTTCTCCTGAGGGAAAGAGCATATGTTTTCGTTGGTTTTTTTTGTTTCTGTTTTCACATATACGGGATTCCATAGTGGTTTTGAATTAATTTAAACTCCCCCTCCAAGCACGTAGATTTTTGTTGTTAGCGATTCTATCCAAGTGTAGTAGCAAGAATACCATCCCCCCGACGAGCTAGATCCGAACCAGTACGTGCGCATGCTACCCGTCACTAAGGATACCACACCAGCAGGTTGTGATGCAACAATAAATGGCGCCCAACGTGGGGCTAGGAAAAGCAAGGTATGGCATACCATCGCTTATTGTAGAGAAGTAATTTACTTGTTCACCGCTACCTTGTGGAGAATAGTCAACCTTTATATATAAATTATTTTACCACCTGTTACTTCTCAAGCCCCTTATGAATTTGTAGACCTTTATTGCTTCTAAGTGAACTATATTGGAATTGCTATTGTAATTGGTCAACCATATTGCAAAGACCGATAGCTAGCCTAATTCGCAATAGAAGGAATACAGCTTCCTACCAGTTTTACGTAATTTCCTCTTGGATGGTTGTAGAAGAAGGTTGTGGACTTGAATTCTAGATCTTGGAATTGCGAAGATTGGAAGGTAGATTTGATTTTCGACCAGAGAAGGAGTTCAATTACCGGAATTATACCTACTACATGAAAAGTAAATAGTCGCATCCATCCAACCCAAAGTTTTTTTCAGCGTGCTTATGCTTCTTTCCTTTTTTTTTTTTTTTTTTTTGGTTCGGTTCCGATACTCAGATTAGCCCGTTTCTATATATTATAACCAAAGTTATTGAGATTTATGTTATTTATTTAACCTGTTGTGCGTTTAAGAAAGCTTAAATCATGTCCCTAATGCATAGCAACGAAGATTTAGGAGACAAAGGCCCTGTGGTCGGTGAAAATTGCGCTGTGTGTGTTCAAGTGATGGATGGGACAACCCCCATAGTTCGAACACGATGTAAGCACAGTTTTCATAGAAACTGTCTTGTCGAATGGCTGGAAAATTCTACAACATGATCCGTACGTACTTCCTCCGGTATCGCAATCTTCTTCAATGGGAGCAGTGCCCCGAGTTAGTACGTCTCGACGAGGAAGAGCAAACTTGAGAATTCCTCATTCGATTTCACATACAAATTCCCCAAACCTTAACCTATCTATCCCAATGATGTCGCATGGTATCACAGCAAATCCGCTACCAGAGCAGTTACCAATGGGTAGTATCTTGGAAAGGCGTATATCACACATCGAAGTAGATATACAAAATAGATTTGAAGTCCTTACTCAGACAATACAAAATTTATCTCGTCAGATGAGTCAGACGAATATAGGAGCTGTGCAGGAGCCTGAATGGGCTCGAGAAGAAAATCCGACATTACAACCACGTTTGTCTCATAGTGCACAGCGGAATGATAATACCACACAAGGCGCGGAAGGTAACGTGTTTCAGCAGTCAGGTGTAGATGGGCGAACACATCACATTAACCCTAGAGAACGAAGTTCGATCGCTCCGCATAGTGTCCACAGTAGCAGTAGAATTGCTCAACTGATACAAAGTTGGAATATCACTTTTAATGGTAGTGCTGAAAAGATGCCGGTTGATAAATTCATCTACATGATTACTTCACTGACAAATGATAGCTTGAACGGAGATTTTAGAACCCTGTGTGAGCATTCACATATTCTTTTTGTAGGTAAAGGCCGTGACTGGTACTGGAGGTATCGCAGATCAGTTTCACAGGTAGATTGGACGGCCTTGTGTGAAGCTCTATGGTCGCATTTTCGTGATCACCTATCTGACAGTGATGTTCGTGAGCTTGTGCGGGAACGCAAACAAAAAGAACGCGAAAGCTTCGACGAATATTATTCCTCAGTTTTACATTTATGTGATAGGCTTCGTTACCCTATGCCAGACCAAGAACTCCTAGAGGTTTTGAGAAGAAATCTGCGACCAAAAATAAGAAATGAACTCTTCTACAAAACCATCACTTCCGTAGCGCACCTCCGTCACCTACTCCTGCGTAGAGAATCTCTTTTGGAAGGCATTGAGGGTAATCCTGAGAGACCAAATAGACGCCAAGTGAATGAGCTCCGCACAGAAACTGACGATAGGGTAGAGAATGATGCTCTAGATATCGCGGAGATAGTGAATACCCAGCTGCGTTGCTGGAATTGCAAAAGGGAAGGTCATCGGTACATGGACTGTTTAGAGGAGCGTACCATATTTTGTTACGGATGTGGGGAAGCCAATGTCTTGAAGCCAAAATGTACAAAATGTAATGGGCCGGGAAACTTGAAAGGGAGCGTGGACAACTCACGTCTACGCTCATCTCAGACGTAGTTAAAATCTCAAGCGACACAATTCCCCTAGCTAGAGATCAACCACTTCAGATACTTTCCAATCCTGCTCATATTCCTGTTAGCACAAATTCTACTCCAAAAGTATATCACATTTTACCTTATCATAAGAAACTTTCAAATTATGAAACTGTCCGAGCACGATTGTTTAATGAAAATCTTAATAAGCCACGAAACCAAGGCGCACAAGTGCGAACCAAACGATCGACCCTTCGATTAAGATCTTTTTGGTCCCAAGTTAGAAGGAACAGAAAGAAGTACGTAAAGTTTTTGTCCGCTATTGCGTCGAATCAAAACGACAACCGTCCATATGTAAGGATTTCGTTTTTCAATATGGACGTTTATGCTCTAGTAGATTCTGGGGCAACCATTTCTTGCATAAGTGGAAAAGCAGCTAGGGAATTTTTAGAAAAGGGATATCCGTTCAAAACTTTGCATGAAAAGATCGAGGCAGCAGGAGGACAAAAATATAAGGTCATCGGCAGTGTTTTATCTGAAATTAAATTCAACGGGGTATCCAAACCATTAGAAATTTTTATAATACCAGATTTACGCCAGGATAGGTACCTAGGTGCAGATTTTTTACACCAATTCAACTTAATGACTAAAATTTTAGAGTCTTTTTCCTTTGAGGAAAATGAGATCTTTGAAAATACGGAAATGCACATTTTGAGTTCCACTGAACGTAGCCAATTGGCAAACGTTGTCTCTGTTTTTCCCTCATTCGAAAATGAAGGACTGGGAAAGACCGCTCTGTTAAAACATACTATTGAAATTATGAAAGATACCAAGCCGATCAAACAACGGTATTTTTCAGTATCACCTGCAGTTGAGAAAAAGCTCCACGCGGAAATCGATAAAATGTTGGAATTGGGAGTTATCGAACTCGCCCCTCCAAATTGTTCCTGGAGTAGTCCAAGGCCATAGTCCAAAAGGAAAATAAGATCAGATTATGCTTGGACGCACGTAAACTGAACAGTGTCACGGTGAAAGATGCCTTCCCGTTGCCAAAAATTAATGGCATATTCAGTCGGTTGTCTTCACTGGACCTGAAGCATGCGTTTTGGCAAATTGAATTAGACCCAAGCTCGCGGGATTTCACTGCTTTTACGGTTCCAAATAGGCCCTTGTATAGATTTTGCGTAATGCCATTCGGGCTCTGTAATGCACCCATGACCATGAGTCGGCTAATGGACATGATTATACCACCTAATCTTAAACATTGTGCATTCGTTTACCTGGACGATCTTCTTCTGATCTCCGAGGACTTTGATTCACATCTCTTACTACTAGCTGAAATAGCACAGCTATTACGGAAAGCTAATTTGACCGTAAATATTCAAAAGTGTAGATTTTGTGTACGCGAGGTACGGTATTTGGGCTATATCGTGGGAGATGGAGTTATTAAAACTGACCCCAACAAGGTTGCCGCTATAATGGATATCAAACCTCCTCGAAGTGTTCGAGAAATGCGAAGATTTCTTGGATTGGTAGGGTGGTACAGGCGTTTCATCGACAACTACGCCAGTCTAACGGCGCCGCTAACCGACTTGACATCCAAAACCGTTTCTTTTAAGTGGTCAGATGAAGCGCAGAATGCCTTTCAAGCTCTTAAAGAGAAACTTTCCTCTGCGCCTCTTCTGATAACTCCTGATTTTTCGCTTCCTTTTATCATTCAGTGTGACGCTTCTATGACGGGTGTAGGAGGAGTCCTGGCACAAGAAGTTGATGCAGTCGAACGACCCATAGCCTATTTCTCGCATAAGTTGAACCGCGCGCAGCGAAATTACTCCATAACAGAACTAGAGTGTTTGGCCGCTTTGCTAAGTATATATAAATTTCGGGAATATGTCGAGGGGCATCCATTTAAAGTCATTACCGATCATGCAAGCTTGCAGTGGTTAATGCGTCAACCAGATTTAAATGGGCGACTCGCTAGATGGTCTTTAAAGTTGCAGGGTTTTGATTTTCGAATAGAACATCGGAAAGGTAGTCTTAATGTTGTACCAGATGCGTTATCTAGACTAGAAGAGATTTCCAGGCAAGTGCCAGATATTGAAACCAACCCAGTTCCCTTAGTTGACCTGAATTCCCCTTACTTTCTGTCAGGAGGTTATGAAAAGCTACGAAATAATATTCTTCAAAACCAGAACAAACTTCCGGACTTGCAAGTTATCGATCAATTTATCTACAAACGTACCGATTTCGCAAATGGGGATCCCCTGGCAGAAGCATCTAGCTGGAAATTGTGGATTCCTGAAGAATTGAGAAACGACGTCATAATACGAGCCCATTGTCCGACTACAGCTGCGCATGGGGGCATTGCTAAAACTCTAAATCGACTGAAAAGGACCTTTTATTGGCCCAAAATGGCTGCAGATGTACACAGTCAAATTTCTAAATGCCCTATTTGCTTACAATCGAAAGCGCCTAATGCAATTCTGAGACCTCCGATGGGAGTTCAACAAAAGTCTTGTAGACCGTTTCAAAGAATCTACCTCGATTTCCTATCCTCACTCAAAAGGGGGCAACATTGGAATATTCATTGTGTTAGACCACCTTACTAAATTTCCCCTGTTAAAGGTATTGAAGAAGTTTTCCACCGGAGCAATTTGCGGATTTCTTGAAGAAAGCGTTTTTATGGTATTCGGAGTACCCGAAGTGGTAGTAACCGACAACGGGTAACAATTCAAATCGAATCAATTTAATAGTTTTCTTTCTAAATACGGAATAGAGCACATATACACGGCAATATATTCGCCTCAGTCGAACGCCTCGGAAAGAGTTAACCGGTCGATAATATCCGCGGTGCGTTCATATGTAGGAAAGGATCAACGAAATTGGGATGTACATTTGTCGCAGATCTCAGCAGCTCTTAGGTGTTCAGTTCACAGCACTATAGGTTATTCCCCATATTACGTACTGTTTGGGCAACAAATGATAACCCATGCGGAAACATATGCTCTTTTGACAAATTATCGTGCCTAGAAATCGGTGAGGATATAACCCGAGAAGATAAGTTACAAACAATTAGATCGGAAGTGCAGGAAAATATTCGTAGATCCTATGAATCTAGCAAGACCAAGTATAATTTACGATCCCGTCCTATAAACTTACTTCCAGGACAAGTAGTATATCACAGGAATTTTGCCCAAAGCAATAAAGCTGCTAATTTCAGCTCTAAGTTGGCTCCAAAATTCGTTAAAGCTAGAGTGATTAGAAAGGTAGGGAACTGTTATTTCGAGTTAGAAGACGTCGAGGGAAAACGGAAGGGCATTTATCATGGTAAGGACATTCAAAGAACAAGATAATGTCCACAAAAGAACCGTCGTTTTCCAGAAAATCTTTAATTGCCAGGCACTTCAAAATTTTCTGATTTGTTATGATCGCTCCCTGAAAGAAACATCTTGCTCTGTGGAGTTGCCCTCTTGTCTTAAACCACCCGTATAAGAGTGTAAAGATAAACCGTGATCGATTATAAAGTTGATAGGCCTGATGCCCACGCACACGTCCGTCTACGTACCAAAAAAAAAAAAAAAAAAAAAAAATATTCGGCATAGATGGGCACATTGGGCTTTCACACTGAGGTGGGAAAGGGTTCACTAAAAATAGTATGCAATTTTATGATTGCCCACAACTGGCTTACATAGCTGAACCAGTAAGGCTACTATACATAGGGATAAATAAAAATGGGAGTGGGTGAAATATGAGGGAGAGAAAAAAAAAGCAACGGATCGTTGGGTTGGTTGGGGCAGATCCCATCATGATCTTTCTTTCTGTTTTGGCTGCTGGTGGAGTACAGTTCGTGGTCGGCAAGTTTTTATAAAATAAATATTAAATCAAAAGCCACAGATTTTAAACGTTCTCCACGAGGAGGTTGGGAGGTATCCATTTACCTACGCTAGTTCTTCACTTGATAAATTTGGGAGTCCTTCATAAATTTGGAAGTCCTAAGAAAGTCCCGTCCAAGTGCCTGCAGAGCTCCGGATGATCCAGAATGCTGCAAAACACTGTGGAAGGAGCAAACCCGCAGAATAAGTGCTAGTTTCGTGAAGTTTTAACGTGCCTAGTTATGTGTATACCGGCAATTATGCATCTTGGAAAAGTTATTAAACATGAAGTGTCGACCTCGAATATACATACATTCACGCTTAAAATAATAGAACCTAGTCTTGAAAACAATAAATTTCATAACTCAGTTACCGTTCGTGTAAATTAGAAAAAAAAAAGAAAGAAGAAAAAAAACCTTAAAATTTTATTAAAATATAAATAACTAGATATATCGACTTAGAACATATGCGTTTAAAATTAGAGACTTTATTCTGAAAAATAAATTTTTCTAAATCATATAAAGTTGCTGTGAATTAAAAGAAGAAAAAAAAATCGTGTCAAACCACAAAGTTTTGTAAAGTTTGGGTTTTGAAATTCCTTTCCAAACATACATATATATACCATTTCATCATTCTATACAGCATACATCGTGCATCTTGTCGCCTGGCCAGCCGAGGGATCCCACGTAAAATCGCGTAAGTGCAAAATATCAAATTTCTATTATATTTATTATCTAGTGTTGTGTTTGGTGGACAGAATTTCAAAATTTAACTGAGGGAAAATTTAAAATAGGAAAATCTTGTTTACATAAAGACAGAATGTAAATAATGATAAGCTATCGGAATATATATATTTATATCTAGTTTTCAATTTCAAATTTTCAACTTCAAATTTTCAATTTATTTAATAAAATAAAAATAATTGATAAGAATTTTCTATATAACTTCCAGGGATATATCCTATTTAAACAATTTCTTAATTTAAGTTAAAAGATAATAATTGCCTTAAAATTTTGATCTACTTTTGTTTAAATTTCTATAACGAAGATTTCAAGAAAATACCTAAATAAAATTTGATGCTAAAGTGGTGTCTTTGTCCCACTGTATACATATTCAGACATGAATACGGTACAGTACCCGCGGAGAGTCAAAGCCGGCTTCATAAGTTGCCGCTAGCTGTAGGGAGTATAAGCTGTACCTACTCACATACATACCTTATCACTACTTGATAACAAGTTAAGCTACATAGGTAGATAATTATGTATGAAGAAATGTTTCCCCATAACCCAACCAACATTATACATCTGTTTTGAATTAAATAAAGTGTTATTGATGGATTTATGAATTGAATAAACTGATTATTATTATGAAGCGCTAGGAGGATACAATAGGGTCTGAGTGACCGAACCGTGCATTAGGGTGTTTTCGAAAAGGTGAATTTTTTTTGGTGCCGAAAACACATGGTAGGGTGGGCATATAGGAGTGTAACATCTTCTCCTGAGGGAAAGAGCATATGTTTTCGTTGGTTTTTTTTGTTTCTGTTTTCACATATACGGGATTCCATAGTGGTTTTGAATTAATTTAAACTCCCCCTCCAAGCACGTAGATTTTTGTTGTTAGCGATTCTATCCAAGTGTAGTAGCAAGAATACCATCCCCCCGACGAGCTAGATCCGAACCAGTACGTGCGCATGCTACCCGTCACTAAGGATACCACACCAGCAGGTTGTGATGCAACAGACCAAATTTTGATTGTTTGAACGGTAATTTTAGTTGAAGTAACTGCGTTCAACTGTTGATTGAACAGTCATATATTTATCAATTTTTAAAAAAACTGTAGGTCCCGCCAAATTGTAGGAAAAAAATCAAAGCAGCGCACTATAAGTTGGAAGAGAAGCTCGTCAAAAATCTTGTTAGAGGTTATGACAACCTGTTGATATATAACCGCCATTTTTTTTTACTTTGCGACATAAACTTTAATTTATTGACAACAACAATATAAATTAACTCTAACAATGCTCCTTTAACTCGAGTTTAGGGCCCAGCATGAAAGCAGTCTTCCTTTGACTCTTTTTGATGTCAAAATAAGACTTACTTTTATCTATACTAGAGTTCGCCCAGTGGTTGAAATTCAACCACAAAAGCTTATTTTATTTTCCTACCTTTTTGCTGTTTCTTAAATTTGCCATTCTTTTTATATTTTTGGTTTCTATACATTCCTGTTCATTTTGCCTTTTCCTCCCTCTTTACACCATTCAGTAATATAGTTACAATGTTGATATTTATTTATTCTTCTAAGGTAGTCTTCATACGTATTTCTTTCCTTTCCTTTCCTCCCCTCTCCTTTCATCTCATTTTATTTCTTTTGCTTTTCTTTCCTTCCCTACCCTTTTCTTTCCTTTCCTTTTCTTCCCTCTCTTTTCTTTTCCTTTTCTCTTCTTTCATTTCATTTTATTTCCCTTTTTCGTTCTCTCTTTTCTGTTCTTTCGGGAAAGGTGGAGCTTGTCCTTTATACCAGGCGGTACAAGATACCACCGCTGAACCTACCAAAACTAGATGGCGTGCGCCTGAACTTAGCTGACAAAGCCAAATTCCTAGGCACAGTTCTAGATAGAAAGCTTAACTGGAAGGAGAATGTCATCCAGCGCCAGAGGAAAGCGTGCATTGCACTTTACACGTGTAAAAGAGCCATTGGCAAAAAATGGGGGCTCAGCCCCAATATTTGCAGATGGATCTACACTGCGATAATCCAGCCAATTATGCTGTATGGAGTCGTGGTATGGTGGCCTGCGCTAGGAAAGGCAACAAACCTAAATCTGTTAGGAAAAGTCCACAGATCGAGCATGATCTGTATAAGCGGGGCGTTAAGAACAACGCCCAATGAAGCTCTCCAGGCCATTCTTGGCTTTTTGCCACTCGATCTGGAAGGGTACCGGGCAGCAGCAGCATCGGCTGTGCGTCTAAGGGAAACGTCCGTCTGGGGCGCAAGCACTATTGGACACTCCTGTATTCTAAGATCTTACAGCTTTCTCCCTCTGAGCACAGATCGGTGTGCGACCACAACAGTCGGAGATTGTTGTTTTAGAATAAACATTCCCAGCAGGGAAGACTGGGAGAACATAGATCGGTGTCCCGCTACTAATGGCGGCACTTGTATATACACCGACGGCTCGAAGTTAGACGGCAGAGTCGGAGGAGGGGTTTACTCAAGGGATTTGGACCTAGAACTCTCCTTTAGACTACCTGATCACTGCAGCGTCTTCCAGGCTGAAGTTTCTGCAATCATGGACGCAGTGACTTGGATAGGTGAACGTACCATCGGACAGGATATCTGTATTTTCAGCGACAGCCAAGCGGCCATCAAATCCCTTGGCTCTTACTCGTTCAACTCTGAACTGACGCTCAGCTGTCGTCGATCTCTTCAAGAGATGGCCCAACAGAACCGCGTGAACCTCACATGGGTCCCGGGACACAGGGACATTGAGGGAAACTGTAGGGCAGACGAACTTGCCAGGCAGGGCACGACCAAGCAGATTCTTCAAGATAAAGAGCGCATAGGTATGCCGTTTGCCACGTGCAAGCTAATGCTGAAGGAGCATACACTCCGCGAAGCCAACGAAAGATGGCTACAAGCCCCAGGGTGCCGGATATCCAAGCAAACCTGGCCAAAATGCGATCTTAAAAGATCTAGACACATATACGCCCTAAAAAGGAAGGAAATCTCCATATTAATAGGTGTTTTAACCGGGCACTGCCTTATTGGTAGGCACGCAGCAAGGCTAGGCGTTCCCTACCGACGATGCTGCAGGAGTTGCAAAGATGATGAGGAAGAGGAAACGGTGGAGCACCTCATCTGCAACTGCCCGGCCTTAAGCGGAGCGGAGTTCCCTTCCTGGTTAGCTTAAGCCAGGTCGCGGAGCTAGACATAAAGGACTTGATGGCCTTCATCAAGTTATCAAAATGGTTCGAGGAGGGGTAGCGGTGTCGGTTAGGAGTGTCAGTCCCGGGTTTCGGCTATATGGAGAGTCCCGACAGCACTGGGATTTTCCATATGGCCGGGCCCCGGGATTGACTTTCCTAGTGTTTGGTGGTATCACAACGGGCCTTTTATTACTGGCCTAGGTGTGCCTTTGCGGCAGCCACTTCTACCTACCTTTCTGTTCTTTTCTTTTATTTTCCTTTCTTTTCTTTTATTCTCTTACCTGACTTTCTTTCCATATCCATTACATTCTTTTTTCCTTTTATTTTCTTTTTATTTAATTTCCTTTCGTTTCCTGTGCTTTAGTTTCGTTTCCCTTAATTTCCTCTCATTTTAATCATTTTTATACCTTTCATGAACATGAAATGGTATTATAACTTTGGTCCGATGTTTGTAAATATGAGAAGAAGAAGAGATAGACCCATCAATAAGTATACCGAAATGATCAGGATGACGAGATGAGTTGATTTAGCCATGTCCGTCTGTCCGTCTGTCCGTCTGTCTGTCTGTCTGTCTGTCTGTTTGAACGCAAACTAGTCCCTCAGTTTTTGAGATATTTGGCTGAAATTTGGTATGCGGCCACCATTTTCCAATATAGGAATCATTTGTCGGAACCAGTAAGATCGGACCAATATAACATATAGCTCCCATACAACCGATTATTCCGATAAACGGATTTTGGGCTATAACTCCTGTAAATAAACACGCAGGAACGTGAAATTTTATAAGTGTTGCTATTTTTATATGTGAAATATCGATGCTGAAAATCATAGAGATGGGATAAATATTTCACATAACTCCCATACAATCGATTATTCCGATAAACGGATTTTGGGCTATAACTCCTGTAATTAAACACGTAGGAACGTGAAATTTTGTAAGTATTGGTATTTTTATATGTGAAATGTCGGTGTTGAAACTCATAGAGATGGCATAAATATTTCACATAGCTCCCATACAATCGATTATTCCGATAAACGGATTTTGGGCTATAACTCCTGTAATTAAACACGTAGGAACGTGAAATTTTGGACGTATTGCTATTTTTATATGTGAAATATCGATGTTGAAAATCATCGAGATTGGATAAATATTTCACATAGCCCCCATACAATCGATTGTTCCGATAAACGGATTTTGGTAGATAACTCCTGTAATTATATAGGTAGGAACGTGAAATTTTGGAAGTATCGCTATTTTTATATGCGAAATATCGATGTTGAAAATCATTGAGATGGCGTAAATATTTCACATAGCTCCCATACAATCGATTATTCCGATAAGCGGATTTTGGGCTATAAGTCCTGTAATTAAACACATAGGAACGCGAAATTTTGGAAGCATCGCTATTTTTATATGTAAAATATCGATGTTGAAAATCATTGAAATGGGATAAATATTACACATAGCCCCCATACAATCGATTGTTCCGATAAACGGATTTTGGTAGATAACTCCTGTAATTATATCGGTAGGAACGTGAAATTTCGTAAATGTTGCTATTTTAGAATGTGGAATGTCGATGTTAAAAATCAATGAGATTGGACCGTATGAGCTAAAGTTTCGGTATGAGCTAAAGTTAAATTCACACAGGCTGTACTGGGGATCAAACAGTGAAAATCGTGACGCTTATTCATGAAAGGTATTTAGCTTTCGGCACAGCCGAAGACAGCTTTCCTTACTTGTTTTTTTTTCATTTCATTCCTTTTCTTTTATTTTTTTCTTACCTTTATTTTCCTTAACTTTTTTTCCTTACCTTTCCGTCCCTTACCTTTCCATTTCCTACCTTTCCTTTCCTACCGTTTCCTTACTTTCTTTTTTTTCCTTTCCGTAACTCTTTTTTAACCCCCTCCCAATCCAGGGTGTTTGGCGATACCGTGCCCATTGGACGTTTGCAGCCGGGAGGCAAATCGTGGCTGTAGTCGAACGGTGCCTCTCTGATACCGGACCGCCTCAGAGAGTAACCATGGTCTTACCGCGGTATGGGGCTCTGCCGTGGCGGACGACACATTCCCCTTAATCCACCCTTGACCCCAAGCTGGCCGTGTCCGGCGAGGGGTCGTACGAACAAGATGAATACAACTCAAAATTCAAAACAATCAATAACTTCGTTTACTCCGCAGCAGAAGAGAACTATGCTGGAGCAAGAGAAATCACAACGCCGGAGGACAAACTCTATTTCAAAGTCAACTGGGGGACCGACAACGATGGTAACTACGGGTCGGTCATCCTCGAAACTGCTAGCAAGTGAGAGTGACTTGATGAAAGCCAGCACCAGTGCGGCTGCATACGCAGGTAAGCAGAAAACGGCGAATGCTAAACTTCCATCAAGCGCCGGCACGAACATCAACCTCTCAATGTCTGTGGCAATGGTCTCGGGACCTGGCCTCAGTGATCCGAAAGAGAAGGAAGACGCAACTAAGCTTCTATCAAAGGGATAGACCGCGATGGCAACTACGGGTCTGAACTCCTCCCAAAAGACATCTCCCCGACTCTTTGCGTACTGGGATAAAAGGAAGGCTGCAAGGATCCTGAAGAAATATGAGGGAGCATCGCAGGATACACTATCGCTGAATGAAAGGAAGATGGTGGAGAAAGCGAAAGCTCTGATACCAAATTTCCAAAGGCCCTATGCGCCTAAAAGGCTGAACGGGAATCCCTTCAAACGCCAGAGATCGGACGGAGAGGTGGATCCCCATCCGAAGCGGCATCAGAATATCCCAGTAGTGGGCAAACCCAGCTTTGCTGAAGTGACCAAGGACAGGATCCTTATAGGTGTCATTGATCGAGGCAACGACCGTTGGTCCATCCCTAGAGACCGGTGGCTGTATGTCCGGAACGAAATTGGCAGGGCCCTTCTCGGTATATGGCGTGAGTCTCCGGGTAGTCCGCCGCGGGGTATAGACGCGGGTTGGCACCAGGGTCAGATTAAAGTTTTCGCGTGTGAGGATGCAAGAACTGTTGCACTGTACAAGGCAGCAGTTGCAAGACTGGGTGAAGTCTACCCAGGGGCAAAAATCGAGGTCGTCGACTGGAAGGACATTCCGGCCCGGCCAAGGGCAAGGGCATGGATTCCTGCCATCCCTGCTGAACCGGAGAATATTCTTGAGATGCTGCAGGCCTGGAATCCGTCTCTCCCGACGCAGGATTGGAGTGTCAATCTGGTCGAGGGTGAGGTTGGGCCTCATAGACAGGTGGTTTTAATTTTGAATAAGGAGGCACTCGAGCCCCTTAAACGGTGCAACGGACGAGTGCATTATGGAATGGGTCAGATCGTGATCCACGTATACCGTGCCGATGCACAACGCGCTGCCATTCCGGCCGCTTCGAAGGACTCGGAAATCGAAGGACCAGAAGAGGAGGCAGGGGTGTCAGACGCGGAAAGTATGGTATCCGCCACGTCAAATTGCGAGGAAGCCGTGAACGACTCGGCGATGGAAGATAGCCTAACGGACGCGGAAGACCTCGACCGCACGGTGGTGCAGGGCAATCCGGTGCACACTAACGTTGATGCCGCTTCAGACAGTAGAGATTCCGCCACGTCAAATCGTGCAGATAAATTGTCGTTGAGAGATAGGCCCCGGGACGGGGTAGACCTCCACGACGGTACGACGGTGCTAGGGAAGTCTGAGCGCTCTCATGTTGGTGGTGCTTCAGATTAACCTGCACAAATCTAAAGCAGCCTCAGCTGCCCTAAGCAGTCGTCTTTATAAAGGCGACGTAGACGTGGGCCTTATCCAAGAACCCTGGGTTAATAGCTCAAGGATCTGTGGATTGGGGGCTAAGGGGTACAAGCTCATCCGAGCTAATGAGGAGGGCAAGGTCAGAACCTGTATCTTGGTCAAGTCTGAGCTGAACACCTTTCTCTTACCCAACTATTCAAATGGTGACGTTACAGCTGCCAGCTTAACGGTCGGCAGCACCAGCCTGACGATGGCGTCGGTCTACATGCCCTATGACGCCGAAGAACCTCCTCCACAAAAGGAGGTGAAAGATCTGGTGGAAAATTTCTGCACGGGTCATCTTATTATTGGAGCTGACGCTAATGCTCATCACGTCCTGTGGGGAAGCTCCGATATTAACGCTAGGGGCGAGCCTCTGTTTGACTACCTACAAACAACTAACCTGGTGGTTTGTAACGTGGGTAACGAGCCTACTTTTATCACTAAAGCCCGTAGGGAGGTCATAGACCTCACTATTTGTAGCGAAGGCGCTTATGAGTGGGTTAGGAAATGGCGTGTTCTTGAGGAGCATTCATTTTCCGACCACCGGTACATAGAAATTGCCTTAGATTTTTCTGTTGAGCAGCCAGTTATGAAACGCAATCCACGCAACACTAATTGGCAGCTACATAATCAAATATTAGTTAGGGACCTACCAGTGTTACCCCCACAAGCTCCATCATCAGTAGGAGAACTGGATGATCTGGTTGCGACCTTTACAACGGCGCTCTCAAATGCCCTAGAGCAGGCTTGTCCAGTGCCGAAACCACGCGGTAAACATAGACCACACTGGTGGTCCTACGACTTGGATTCGCTCCGCAAGTCCTGCAGGAAGCAATTTAATAGGGCCAAGAGCCTCGGTACGGAGCCTGAATGGCTCGAATATAAAGTTAAACTGAGGGCCTATAAAAGGGCCCTAAGGCAGGCGAAGAGAACTTCGTGGAGAGATTTCTGCACCGGGGTCGAAAAGGTCGATGATACGGCGAGACTTAGACGAGTGCTCTCAAAAACTCAAACAGCCATTAGCTATTTGCGGAAGCCTGAAGGATCGTGGACTAGCACGGAAGGGGAAACCCTGGAGCTGCTATTGAATACACACTTTCCGGGGAACTTGCATGAAGCATCTTTAGCATCTGCAACAAATATGGCAGTGAATATACCCATCACGGAGGAAAGGGTAAGGTGGGCGATCAAAAGCTTTGAGCCGTTCAAGGCTGCTGGGCCAGACGGGATTTTCCCCGCATAACTCATAAACACGTTGGAAACATCGGCTAAATGGCTGGTATTTCTCTTTTCAGCCTGCCTGGCTCTCAACTACATTCCGCACTCCTGGAGAAGCGCCAAGGTAGTCTTTATTCCTAAGGCTGGGAAGGCCTCACACTATGAGCCTAAGGACTACAGACCGATCAGTCTCTCGTCCTTTGCACTCAAAATCTTCGAGAGGATAATTAGCGATTATCTCTCCTCTACTATTGATAGCAACCTTATCTCTAGCTATCAACATGCATACACCAAAGGTAAATCAACGGAAACTGCGCTTCACAGCCTTGTCTCTGTTATTCAAAAATCGTTGTATGAAAAAGATTACTGTCTCGTGGCCTTCCTAGACATTGAAGGTGCCTTCAACAATATAAGCCCGGAGGCTATTAACACCGCTCTAACTAATCTGGGCATAAGCAGGTCTCTTATTGGACTAATTGATAAGCTACTAAAGGGAAGGAAAATAGTTTCTACACTGGGCACAGTTGATTTCTCACGCTATGTCACAAGAGGAACGCCTCAGGGTGGTGTTCTCTCTCCGCTTTTATGGAACCTCACTGTAAACTCGTTGCTACGAGACACAAGCTGGGGGGGCGGGAGGATAGTTGCATATGCAGACGATTTAGCTATTGCATACAGAGGCAAATTCCCACAAACCCTGTGTGACTTGATGCAAGTAGCACTGCGAGCAGTTTCCTCGTGGTCATCTCGCTGCGGACTTAATATCAACCCGGGAAAAGTGGAGCTTGTCCTTTATACTAACCGGTACAAAATACCAACGCTAAGCCTACCAGAACTAAATGGCGTGCGCCTGAACTTGGCTGACAAAGCCAAATTCCTAGGCATAGTTCTGGATAGAAAGCTTAGTCCCAAAATCTGCAGATGGATTTACACTGCGATAATCCGGCCAATTATGCTGTATGGAGTCGTGGTATGGTGGCCCGCGCTGAGCAAGGCAGCCAACCTAAACCTGTTAGGTAAAGTCCACAGATCTAGCATGATCTGTATAAGCGGCGCGTTGAGAACAACGCCCAACGAAGCTCTCCAGGCCATTCTTGGCATTTTGCCACTCGATCTGGAAGAGTACCGGGCAGCGGCAGCATCGGCTCTGCGTCTAAGGGAAACTTCCGGCTGGGGCGCAGGCACTACTGGACACTCCGGTATTCTGGATTCTTACAGCTTTCTCCCTCCGAGCACGGACCGTTGTGCAACCACAACAGTCGGAGATAGCTGGTTCAGAATAAACATTCCCAGCAGGGAAGACTGGGAGAGGACGGATCGGTGTCCTGCTACTAATGGCGGCATTTCCATATACACCGACGGTTCGAAGTTGGACGCAGAGTTGGAGGAGGGATTTATTCCAAGGATCTGGACCTTGAGCTTTCCTTCAGACTGCCTGATCATTGCAGCGTCTTCCAGGCTGAGGTCTCAGCAATCATGGACGCCGCGGCTTGGATAGGGCAACACGCTATCGGACAGAATATCGTTATTTTCCGCGATAGCCAAGCGGCAGTCAAATCCCTTGGCTCTTACTTGTTCAACTCTGAACTGACGCTCAGCTGTCGTCGATCTCTTCAGGAGATGGCCCAACAGAACCGCGTGAGCCTCACATGGGTCCCGGGACACAGGGACATTGAGGGAAACTGTAGGGCAGACGAACTTGCTAGGCAGGGCACGACCAAGCAGGTTCTTGAGCCTGGCCAAAATGGGATATTAAAAGATCTAAATATATTTACACAATAAGAAGAAGGGATATATCTATATTAATAGGGGTTTTAACCGGGCACTGCCTTATTGGAAGGCACGCAGCAAGGCTGGGTGTACCCTACCGCTGTAGGAGTTGCAAAGATGATGAGGAGGAGGAAACGGTGGAGCATCTCATCTGCAACTGCCCGGCTTTAAGCGGCGCGAGAAGGCGCTTTTTCGGAGTTCCCTTCCTGGATAGCCTACGCCAGGTAGCGGAGCTGGACATAAAGGACTTGATGGCTTTCATCAAGTCATCTAAATGGTTCGAGGAGGTGTAACGGTGTCGGTTTTAGGAGTGTCAGCCCCGGGATTCTGCTATGTGGAGAGTCCCAATAGCACTGGGATTTTCCATATGGCCGGGTCCCGGGACTGACTTTCCTAGTGTTGATGGTATCACAACGGGCCTTTTAATACTGGCCTAGGTGTGCCTTTGCGGCAGCCACTTCTACCTAACCTAACTCTTTTAGTTTTCTTTCTTTTCCATTAATTTCCTTTATTTTTATTTTTTTCGATTTTCATTACCTTTCTTTCCTTTATTTTTTATTCTTTTTATTTTCATTTATTTTCCGTACCTTCCTCCTCGCTACCTTTTCTTTCCTTTCTTTTTCTCTTCTTTCCTTTCTTTGTCTTTCTCTATTTGCCTCTCTTTTCCACTCCTTTACCTACATTACATTTCCTTTCTTCCCTTCCTTTTTATACCTTTCATGAACATGAAATGGTATTATAACTTTGGTCCGATGTTTGTAAATATGAGAAGAAGAAGAGATAGACCCATCAATAAGTATACCGAAATGATCAGGATGACGAGATGAGTTGATTTAGCCATGTCCGTCTGTCCGTCTGTCCGTCTGTCCGTCTGTCCGTCTGTCTGTCTGTCTGTCTGTCTGTCTGTCTGTTTGAACGCAAACTAGTCCCTCAGTTTTTGAGATATTTGGCTGAAATTTGGTATGCGGCCACCATTTTCCAATATAGGAATCATTTGTCGGAACCAGCAAGATCGGACCAATATAACATATAGCTCCCATACAACCGATTATTCCGATAAACGGATTTTGGGCTATAACTCCTGTAATTAAACACGAAGGAACGTGAAATTTTATAAGTGTTGCTATTTTTATATGTGAAATATCGATGCTGAAAATCATAGAGATGGGATAAATATTTCACATAGCCCCCATACAATCGATTGTTCCGATAAACGGATTTTGGTAGATAACTCCTGTAATTATATAGGTAGGAACGTGAAATTTCGTAAATGTTGCTATTTTAGAATGTGGAATGTCGATGTTAAAAATTAATGAGATTGGACCAATATAACACATCGTCCCCATATAATCGATAGCTCCGATAATTTCGGTATGAGCTAAAGTTAAATTCACACAGGCTGTACTGGGGATCAAACAGTGAAAATCGCGACGCTTATTCATGAAAGGTATTTAGCCTTCGGCACAGCCGAAGACAGCTTTCCTTACTTGTTTCTTTTCCATTCCTTTCCTTTCCCTACCTTTATTTGCCTTTTATTTTTCTCTCATATTTTCCGTTCCTTACCTTATCTTACCTTTATTTTCCTCTTATCCATTCCTTTCCTTTCCCATTCCTTCCTTTATTTTATACTTTTATTTAGTTCGTTTTGTTTTATTTTAATTTATTTTATATTCTTTCCTTTCCTTTCATTTCCAACAAATTTCTTTTCTTACTTTCAATCACTTTTCTATTTCTTATTTTACTTTTTTTAGTTTTATCAATTTTCCTTTTTATTTTATTTCACTAAGTCTAGCCACGAAGGGCTTTGTGCTTTTTTTTTTCAAAACATCATGTCTGAGCAAGCATTTGCTTCTCTCCACGCACAGATTTTGTTTTTGTAAACACTGTTTGTACCTACGCTCAATAAAGTGTGTTTTGTTTATTATTGCTGCCAACAAAACAACTCACACTCGGACTCTCCCCAACTGCAATGAATGCAAGCACAACAATGCAAGTGTACCTACATACACACATAACAGCGGCTCTATAAAGTGAGTGCGTGTTTAGCACTCGTAGTGGTGTGACTTTCAAATCATATTATAATTAATTTTTTTTTAATTTTTGGTTTGTTGTCGCACACCCTGCTCGGCGAGACCTATCGATACATATCAAATTTTATATATTATATACCTTAGAATTGTGGTTATTGCGAAAAATGGAGAAAACTTTTAAGCATTACGAATTTATATATACTAGAGTTCGCCCAGTGGTTGAAATTCAACCACAAAACCTTATTTTATTTACCTACTTTTTTGATATTTCTTAAATTTTCCTTTCCTTTCCATATTTTTATATTTTTGGTTTCTATACATTCATATTCATTTTGCCTTTCCCTCACTCTTTACACCATTCAATAATATAGTTTCAATGTTGATAATTATTTATTCTTCTTAGTTCGTCTTCATACGTATTTCTATCCTTTCCTTTCCTTTGCTATCATTTGCTTTTATTTCCATTCCTTTCCTCTCCTTTCATCTCAATTTATATCTTTTGCTTTTCTTTCCTTTTCTATTCTTCCCTCTCCGTTCTTTTCCTTTTCTTTCCTTTTCTCTTCTTCCATTTCATTTTATTAACCTTCTTTCTTTCTTTCTTTCTTTTCTGTTATTTTCTTTTATTTTCCTTTCTTTTTATTTTCTCACCTGACCTTTCTTTCTATTTCCATTACATTCCTTTTTCCTTTTATTTTCTTTTTCTTTCCTTTCCTTTGCTTTAGTTTCGTTTGGTTTCCCTTAGTTTTCTTTCATTTTATTCATTTTTATACCTTTCATGAACATGAAATGGTATTATAACTTTGGTCCGATGTTTGTAAATATGAGAAGAAGAAGAGATGGACCCATCAATAAGTATACCGAAATGATCAGGATGACGAGCTGAGTTGATTTAGCCATGTCCGTCTGTCCGTCTGTCTGTTTGAACGCAAACTAGTCCCTCAATTTTTGAGATATCTGTCTGAAATTTTGTATGTGGCCACCATTTTGTAATATAGGAATCATTTGTCGGAACTGACAAGATCGGACCAGTATAACATATAGCCCCCATACAACCGATTGTTCAGATATAAGGTTTTTTAGCCAAAACTTCCGCAATTAAAAAGTTAGGAACGTAAAATTTTGCAACTCGAGTACTTTCTATTTATGTAGTGTATATAGTGAAAATCAACGAAATCGGGCAAATGTAACATATAGCCCCCAAACAACCGATTGTTCAGATATAAGGTTTTTTGACTAAAACTTCTGCAATTAAAAAGTTAGGAACGTAAAATTTTGCAACTCGAGTACTTTCTATTTACGTAGTATATATAGTGAAAATCAACAAGATCGGGCAAATGTAACATATAGCCCCCATACAACCGATTGTTCAGATATAAGGTTTTTTGACCACAACTTCTGCAATTAAAAAGTTAGGAATGTAAAATTTTGCAACTCGAGTACTTTCTATTTACGTAGTATATAAGTGAAAATCAATAAGATCGGGCAAATGTAACATATAGCCCCATACAACCGATTGTTCAGATATAAGGTTTTTTGGCCAAAACTTCTGCAATTAAAAAGTTAGGAACGTAAAATTTGCAACTCGAGTACTTTATATTTATGTAGTGTATATAGTAAAAATCAACAAGATCGGGCAAATGTAACATATAGCCCCCATACAACCGATTGTTCAGATATAAGGTTTTTTCACCAAAACTTCTGCAATTAAAAAGTTAGGAACGTAAAATTTTGCAACACGAGTACTTTATATTTATGTAGTGTATATAGTGAAAATCAAAAAGATCGGGCAAATGTAACATATAGCCCCCATACAACCGATTGTTCAGATATAAGGTTTTTTGACCAAAACTTCTGCAATTAAAAAGTTAGGAACATACAATTTTGCAACTTGAGTACTTTCAATTTATGTAGTGTGTAGAGGAAAATCAAGAAGATCGGGTAAATATAACATATAGCCCCATACAACCGGTTGTTCCGATATAAGGTTTTTTGGCCAATACTTCCGCGTTTAAAAAGTTAGGAACGTAAAATATTGCACCTTTAGTACTTTCTACATATGTAATGTGTATAGTGTAAGTCAGTACAATTGAACACGTATAATATATAGCCTCCATACAATCGATTGTTCCGATAACTCGGATCCTATTATTTTGTAAGTTTTTTTAAATTATAACAAAGATGTGTAATGTGTATAGTAAATATAGTTAAATTGAAACAGGCTGTACTGGGGATCGAACAGTGAAAATCGTGACGCTTATTCATGAAAGGTATATAGCCTTCGGCACAGCCGAAGACAGCTTTCCTTACTTGTTTTTTTTTTCATTTCATTTCATTTCTTTTTTTTTTTTTTTTACCTTTATTTTATTTCACTTTTTTCCTTAGATTTCTTTTCCTGTCATTTCGTTTCGTTACCTTTGCTTTTCTACCGTTTCCTTATTTTCTTTTTTTCCTTTCCTTTAGTTTTTTTCTTTTAAATTCATTTCCTTTACTAATTTTTTCAGCTTTTCATTACCTTTCTTTCCTTTATTTTTCTTTCTTTTTATTTTCATTTATATTCCATACCTTCTTCCTCGCTGCCTTTTCTATCCTTTCTTTTTCTCTGCTTTCCTTTCTTTGTCTTTCTCTATTTGCTTCTCTTTTCCACTCCTTTACCCACATTACATTTCCTTTCTTCCCTTCCTTTTTATACCTTTCATGAACATGAAATGGTATTATAACTTTGGTCCGATGTTTGTAAATATGAGAAGAAGAAGAGATGGACCCATCAATAAGTATACCGAAATGATCAGGATGACGAGCTGAGTTGATTTAGCCATGTCCGTCTGTCCGTCTGTCCGTCTGTCTGTTTGAACGCAAACTAGTCCCTCAATTTTTGAGATATCTGGCTGAAATTTTGTATGTGGCCACCATTTTGTAATATAGGAATCATTTGTCGGAACTGACAAGATCGGACCAGTATAACATATAGCCCCCTTACAACCGATTGTTCAGATATAAGGTTTTTTGGCCAAAACTTCCGCAATTAAAAAGTTAGGAACGTAAAATTTTGCAACTCGAGTACTTTCTATTTACGTAGTATATATAGTGAAAATCAACAAGATCGGGCAAATGTAACATATAGCCCCATACAACCGATTGTTCAGATATAAGGTTTTTTGGCCAAAACTTCTGCAATTAAAAAGTTAGGAACGTAAAATTTTGCAACTCGAGTACTTTCTATTTACGTAGTATATATAGTGAAAATCAACAAGATCGGGCAAATGTAACATATAGCCCCCATACAACCGATTGTTCAGATATAAGGTTTTTTGACCACAACTTCTGCAATTAAAAAGTTAGGAATGTAAAATTTTGCAACTCGAGTACTTTCTATTTACGTAGTATATATAGTGAAAATCAACAAGATCGGGCAAATGTAACATATAGCCCCATACAACCGATTGTTCAGATATAAGGTTTTTTGGCCAAAACTTCTGCAATTAAAAAGTTAGGAACGTAAAATTTGCAACTCGAGTACTTTATATTTATGTAGTGTATATAGTAAAAATCAACAAGATCGGGCAAATGTAACATATAGCCCCCATACAACCGATTGTTCAGATATAAGGTTTTTTCACCAAAACTTCTGCAATTAAAAAGTTAGGAACGTAAAATTTTGCAACTCGAGTACTTTATATTTATGTAGTGTATATAGTGAAAATCAAAAAGATCGGGCAAATGTAACATATAGCCCCCATACAACCGATTGTTCAGATATAAGGTTTTTTGACCAAAACTTCTGCAATTAAAAAGTTAGGAACAAAAAATGTTGCAACTTGAGTACTTTCAATTTATGTAGTGTGTAGAGGAAAATCAAGAAGATCGGGTTAATGTAACATATAGCCCCATACAACCGGTTGTTCCGATATAAGGTTTTTTGGCCAATACTTCCGCGTTTAAAAAGTTAGGAACGTAAAATATTGCACCTTTAGTACTTTCTACATATGTAATGTGTATAGTGTAAGTCAGTACAATTGAACACGTATAATATATAGCCTCCATACAATCGATTGTTCCGATAACTCGGATCCTATTATTTTGTAAGTTTTTTTAAATTATAACAAAGATGTGTAATGTGTATAGTAAATATAGTTAAATTGAAACAGGCTGTACTGGGGATCGAACAGTGAAAATCGTGACGCTTATTCATGAAAGGTATATAGCCTTCGGCACAGCCGAAGACAGCTTTCCTTACTTGTTTCTTTTCCATTCCTTTCCTTTCCCTACCTTTGTTTGATTTTTCTCTCATATTTTCCGTTCCTTACCTTAACTTACCTTTATTTTCCCTTTATCCATCCCTTTCCTTTCCCATTCTTTCCTTTATTTTATACTTTTATTTTTTTTATTTTGTTTTATTTTTATTTATTTTATATTATTTCCTTTCCTTTCATTTCCAACAAATTTCTTTTTTTACTTTCAATCACTTTTCTAATTCTTATTTTACTTTTTTCAATTTTATCAATTTTACATTTTATTTCATTTCACTAAGTCAAGCCACGAAGGGCCTTGTGCATGATCTAGCTTATTTGTGGTTTTTTTTCATATCATGTCTGAGCAAGCATTTGCTTCTCCGAATGCCCACGCACAGATATTGTTTTTGTAAACACTGTTTGTACCTACGCTCAATAAAGTGGACGCGCTGGCTCATGTTTATTATTGCTGCCAACAAAACAACTCACACTCGGACTCTCCCCAACTGCAATGAATGCAAGCACAACAATGCAAGTGTACCTACATCAGTCCTAGGCACCTAGTGAGACAATTGTCCGAAAGTCTCTCGAGATATGAAATTATTGCTCGCTTATGAGAGCGCTATGGCCGCGTTGACCAATCAATGAATATCGTTTGTTATGCTCAGTCGCTCACTTGCAATTAACGAATCAACAACAAACGCTGTTGCTTCGGTACTTGCTGGTGAGCGACAGAGTAAACAGAGATAACCTAATTTGTTTAGTGCGAATTGTGCCGTGCTCTGACCTACATACATACACACATAACAGCGGCTTTATAAAGTGAATGCGTGTTTAGCACTTGTAGTGGTGTGACTTTCAAATCATATTATAATTAATTTTTTTTAATTTTTGGTTTGTTGTCGCATACCCTGCTCGGCGTGACCTATCGATACATATCAAATTTTATATACCTTCATTTCATTTCATTTCATGTCATTTCATTTCATTTCATTTTATTTTATTTTATTTTATTTTATTTTATTTTATTTTATTTTATTTTATTTTATTTTATTTTATTTTATTTTATTTTATTTTATTTTATTTTATTTTATTTTATTTTATTTTATTTTATTTTATTTTATTTTATTTTATTTTATTTTATTTTATTTTATTTTATTTTATTTTATTTTATTTTATTTTATTTTATTTTATTTTATTTTATTTTATTTTATTTTATTTTATTTTATTTTATTTTATTTTATTTTATTTTATTTTATTTTATTTTATTTTATTTTATTTTATTTTATTTTATTTTATTTTATTTTATTTTATTTTATCTTATTTTATTTTATTTTATTTTATTTTATTTTATTTTATTTTATTTTATTTTATTTTATTTTATCTTATTTTATTTTATTTTATTTTATTTTATTTTATTTTACTTTATTTTATTTTATTTTATTTTATTTTATTTGACTTTATTTTATTTTATTTTATCTTATTTTATTTTGTTTGTTTTATTTTATTTTATTTTATTTTATTT
>CAXKVI010000310.1:0-7500 GCA_964058755.1 Campiglossa producta
GGTATGGTAATGGTATGGTAATGGTATGGTAATGGTATGGTAATGGTATGGTAATGGTATGGTAATGGTATGGTAATGGTATGGTAATGGTATGGTAATGATATGGTAATGGTATGGTAATGGTATGGTAATGGTATGGTAATGGTATGGTAATGGTATGGTAATGGTATGGTAATGGTATGGTAATGGTATGGTAATGGTATGGTAATGGTATGGTAATGGTATGGTAATGGTATGGTAATGGTATGGTAATGGTATGGTAATGGTATGGTAATGGTATGGTAATGGTATGGTAATGGTATGGTAATGGTATGGTAATGGTATGGTAATGGTATGGTAATGGTATGGTAATGGTATGGTAATGGTATGGTAATGGTATGGTAATGGTATGGTAATGGTATGGTAATGGTATGGTAATGGTATGGTAATGGTATGGTAATGGTATGGTAATGGTATGGTAATGGTATGGTAATGGTATGGTAATGGTATGGTAATGGTATGGTAATGGTATGGTAATGGTATGGTAATGGTATGGTAATGGTATGGTAATGGTATGGTAATGGTATGGTAATGGTATGGTAATGGTATGGTAATGGTATGGTAATGGTATGGTAATGGTATGGTAATGGTATGGTAATGGTATGGTAATGGTATGGTAATGGTATGGTAATGGTATGGTAATGGTATGGTAATGGTATGGTAATGGTATGGTAATGGTATGGTAATGGTATGGTAATGGTATGGTAATGGTATGGTAATGGTATGGTAATGGTAATGGTATGGTAATGGTATGGTAATGGTATGGTAATGGTATGGTAATGGTAATGGTATGGTAATGGTATGGTAATGGTATGGTAATGGTATGGTAATGGTATGGTAATGGTATGGTAATGGTATGGTAATGGTATGGTAATGGTATGGTAATGGTATGGTAATGGTATGGTAATGGTATGGTAATGGTATGGTAATGGTATGGTAATGGTATGGTAATGGTATGGTAATGGTAATGGTATGGTAATGGTATGGTAATGGTATGGTAATGGTAGTATGGTATGGTAATGGTATGGTAATGGTATGGTAATGGTATGGTAATGGTATGGTAATGGTATGGTAATGGTATGGTAATGGTATGGTAATGGTATGGTAATGGTATGGTAATGGTATGGTAATGGTATGGTAATGGTATGGTAATGGTATGGTAATGGTATGGTAATGGTATGGTAATGGTATGGTAATGGTATGGTAATGGTATGGTAATGGTATGGTAATGGTATGGTAATGGTATGGTAATGGTATGGTATGGTATGGTAATGGTAATGGTATGGTAATGGTATGGTAATGGTATGGTAATGGTATGGTAATGGTATGGTAATGGTATGGTAATGGTATGGTAATGGTATGGTAATGGTATGGTAATGGTATGGTAATGGTATGGTAATGGTATGGTAATGGTATGGTAATGGTATGGTAATGGTATGGTAATGGTATGGTAATGGTATGGTAATGGTATGGTAATGGTATGGTAATGGTATGGTAATGGTATGGTAATGGTATGGTAATGGTATGGTAATGGTATGGTAATGGTATGGTAATGGTATGGTAATGGATGGTAATGGTATGGTAATGGTATGTTAATGGTATGGTAATGGTATGGTAATGGTATGGTAATGGTATGGTAATGGTATGGTAATGGTATGGTAATGGTATGGTAATGGTATGGTAATGGTATGGTAATGGTATGGTAATGGTATGGTAATGGTATGGTAATGGTATGGTAATGGTATGGTAATGGTATGGTAATGGTATGGTAATGGTATGGTAATGGTATGGTAATGGTATGGTAATGGTATGGTAATGGTATGGTAATGGTATGGTAATGGTATGGTAATGGTATGGTAATGGTATGGTAATGGTATGGTAATGGTATGGTAATGGTATGGTAATGGTATGGTAATGGTATGGTAATGGTATGGTAATGGTATGGTAATGGTATGGTAATATGGTAATGTATGGTAATGGTATGGTAATGGTATGGTAATGGTATGGTAATGGTATGGTAATGGTATGGTAATGGTATGGTAATGGTAATGGTATGGTAATGGTATGGTAATGGTATGGTAATGGTATGGTAATGGTATGGTAATGGTATGGTAATGGTATGGTAATGGTATGGTAATGGTATGGTAATGGTATGGTAATGGTATGGTAATGGTATGGTAATGGTATGGTAATGGTATGGTAATGGTATGGTAATGGTATGGTAATGGTATGGTAATGGTATGGTAATGGTATGGTAATGGTATGGTAATGGTATGGTAATGGTATGGTAATGGTATGGTAATGGTATGGTAATGGTATGGTAATGGTATGGTAATGGTATGGTAATGGTATGGTAATGGTATGGTAATGGTAATGGTATGGTAATGGTATGGTAATGGTATGGTAATGGTATGGTAATGGTATGGTAATGGTATGGTAATGGTATGGTAATGGTATGGTAATGGTATGGTAATGGTATGGTAATGGTATGGTAATGGTATGGTAATGGTATGGTAATGGTATGGTAATGGTATGGTAATGGTATGGTAATGGTATGGTAATGGTATGGTAATGGTATGGTAATGGTATGGTAATGGTATGGTAATGGTATGGTAATGGTATGGTAATGGTATGGTAATGGTATGGTAATGGTATGGTAATGGTATGGTAATGGTATGGTAATGGTATGGTAATGGTATGGTAATGGTATGGTAATGGTATGGTAATGGTATGGTAATGGTAATGTAATGGTATGGTAATGGTATGGTAATGGTATGGTAATGGTATGGTAATGGTATGGTAATGGTATGGTAATGGTATGGTAATGTATGGTAATGGTATGGTAATGGTATGGTAATGGTATGGTAATGGTATGGTAATGGTATGGTAATGGTATGGTAATGGTATGGTAATGGTATGGTAATGGTATGGTAATGGTATGGTAATGGTATGGTAATGGTATGGTAATGGTATGGTAATGGTATGGTAATGGTATGGTAATGGTATGGTAATGGTATGGTAATGGTATGGTAATGGTATGGTAATGGTATGGTAATGGTATGGTAATGGTATGGTAATGGTATGGTAATGGTATGGTAATGGTATGGTAATGGTATGGTAATGGTATGGTAATGGTATGGTAATGTATGGTAATGGTATGGTAATGGTATGGTAATGGTATGGTAATGGTATGGTAATGGTATGGTAATGGTATGGTAATGGTATGGTAATGGTATGGTAATGGTATGGTAATGGTATGGTAATGGTATGGTAATGGTATGGTAATGGTATGGTAATGGTATGGTAATGGTATGGTAATGGTATGGTAATGGTATGGTAATGGTATGGTAATGGTATGGTAATGGTATGGTAATGGTATGGTAATGGTATGGTAATGGTATGGTAATGGTATGGTAATGGTATGGTAATGGTATGGTAATGGTATGGTAATGGTATGGTAATGGAATGGTAATGGTATGGTAATGGTATGGTAATGGTATGGTAATGGTATGGTAATGGTATGGTAATGGTATGGTAATGGTATGGTAATGGTATGGTAATGGTATGGTAATGGTATGGTAATGGTATGGTAATGGTATGGTAATGGTATGGTAATGGTATGGTAATGGTATGGTAATGGTATGGTAATGGTATGGTAATGGTATGGTAATGGTATGGTAATGGTATGGTAATGGTATGGTAATGGTATGGTAATGGTATGGTAATGGTATGGTAATGGTATGGTAATGGTATGGTAATGGTATGGTAATGGTATGGTAATGGTATGGTAATGGTATGGTAATGGTATGGTAATGGTATGGTAATGGTATGGCAATGGTATGGTAATGGTATGGTAATGGTATGGTAATGGTATGGTAATGGTATGGTAATGGTATGGTAATGGTATGGTAATGGTATGGTAATGGTATGGTAATGGTATGGTAATGGTATGGTAATGGTATGGTAATGGTATGGTAATGGTATGGTAATGGTATGGTAATGGTATGGTAATGGTATGGTAATGGTATGGTAATGGTATGGTAATGGTATGGTAATGGTATGGTAATGGTATGGTAATGGTATGGTAATGGTATGGTAATGGTATGGTAATGGTATGGTAATGGTATGGTAATGGTATGGTAATGGTATGGTAATGGTATGGTAATGGTATGGTAATGGTATGGTAATGGTATGGTAATGGTATGGTAATGGTATGGTAATGGTATGGTAATGGTATGGTAATGGTATGGTAATGGTATGGTAATGGTATGGTAATGGTATGGTAATGGTATGGTAATGGTATGGTAATGGTATGGTAATGGTATGGTAATGGTATGGTAATGGTATGGTAATGGTATGGTAATGGTATGGTAATGGTATGGTAATGGTATGGTAATGGTATGGTAATGGTATGGTAATGGTATGGTAATGGTATGGTAATGGTATGGTAATGGTATGGTAATGGTATGGTAATGGTATGGTAATGGTATGGTAATGGTATGGTAATGGTATGGTAATGGTATGGTAATGGTATGGTAATGGTATGGTAATGGTATGGTAATGGTATGGTAATGGTATGGTAATGGTATGGTAATGGTATGGTAATGGTATGGTAATGGTATGGTAATGGTATGGTAATGGTATGGTAATGGTATGTAATGGTATGGTAATGGTATGGTAATGGTATGGTAATGGTATGGTAATGGTATGGTAATGGTATGGTAATGGTATGGTAATGGTATGGTAATGGTATGGTAATGGTATGGTAATGGTATGGTAATGGTATGGTAATGGTATGGTAATGGTATGGTAATGGTATGGTAATGGTATGGTAATGGTATGGTAATGGTATGGTAATGGTATGGTAATGGTATGGTAATGGTATGATAATGGTATGGTAATGGTATGGTAATATGGTAATGGTATGGTAATGGTATGGAGACCCGTAGGTCCCAGCGATTTAATATCTATAGATTGCGGAGAAGTATCTAGAAAACATCTACATAAATATGTACATATCTCACAAACACGTGGAAGTCATTAGCATGCCAACTTCATCTTCCCCATTCCACCTCAACAACTAAATATATACAACTAAGCACTCCCCTTGAGTCAGAGACCGCCTTCGCTCATAATCAGATATGCGATATCTCAATATTGATAAGCACATAAATAGCATTATGTAATTTGACACACTTCTCAATATGCATGACAATAAATTATTAGTTAGATCAAAACAAATACAATACTAAATATGATACATAGAAAATTACATTAGCCAACAAATACAAATACAAAAGCAATAATAGTGAGCCAACAATTGAGTCCTTTTGTCAACAATCGATGGGGAAAATCCATAGCATTCTAACGAATTAATTTATAATTTATTGAACGTTATTGACTACTCAAATGCATACAAACATTTATACATACAAACAAACATCGATTTCCATAAACAATATACCACCCACCCACCTGCTTGAGCCTATCTGCCTGCCAGCTTTCCTGTTCAAATGAAAGCTATCGTTCGCTGAGGCCGATACACTATAGCTAACGGCAATTGACCGAGTGAGGCGTATGATAAAACGATTGCCGCATGCATACATCCAAAGCCACTAACATACATATATATTGGGTGAGAAATTGTGGCAAGTGTGCCAGCGGAGGTAAGTCCTACTACCTATAGGAATTTCCAATTCACAAGCATACCCACGAGGAAGTACCTATCATTTCGTACATACTAACATATGTATTTATATACGTAGCAACACAAATTATCCGTTATTGTTGTGCTTAATCCTTGGAATTACCGTTGCGATTTAAGGTTGATTGCAAAAAATTTCCACAACAAAATAACGAAAGCAAGGGAAAACCCAGAAATATAAAATAAACGAAGTGATACGAACCTGTGAAGAAGAAGAAGAAAAAGAAGGGAAGTTTATTTTGGAAGGGAAATATAGGAGAACAGGTAGAGAGTTAGATTTCAGAGAGATGTGAAAATAGCAAACGAATTTGGTTTCGCAAAATTTATCGCATGCGATAAATTATTTGGGGCTGTTGCAAATATGTAAGTGAAACAAAATGAAATAAAATAAAATATAATAAAATAAAATAAAATAAAATAAAATAAAATAAAATAAAATAAAATAAAATAAAATAAAATAAAATAAAATAAAATAAAATAAAATAAAATAAAATAAAATAAAATAAAATAAAATAAAATAAAATAAAATAAAATAAAATAAAATAAAATAAAATAAAATAAAATAAAATAAAATAAAATAAAATAAAATAAAATAAAATAAAATAAAATAAAATAAAATAAAATAAAATAAAATAAAATAAAATAAAATAAAATAAAATAAAATAAAATAAAATAAAATAAAATAAAATAAAATAAAATAAAGTAAAATAAAATAAAATAAAATAAAATAAAATAAAATAAAATAAAATAAAATAAAATAAAATAAAATAAAATAAAATAAAATAAAATAAAATAAAATAAAATAAAATAAAATAAAATAAAATAAAATAAAATAAAATAAAATAAAATAAAATAAAATAAAATAAAAAAATTAAATAAAATAAAATAAGATAAAATAAAAAATAATGAAATAAAATACAAAAAAAAGCAAAATAAATAAAATAAAAAAATGAAATAAAATAAAAAAAGAAATAAAAAAATAAAAGAAATTAAATAAAAAAATTCTAATGAAGTAAAAGACAATAAACAAAAAAATTAAAAAAAATAAATAAAATTAAAAAAATAGCAAGAATAAAAAAAAAGAAAAAAGAAAAAAAAAAAAAAAAAAAAAAAATGCTAATAAAATAAAATAAAAATCCGTCTTGTTCACTAATAATAAAACACAGAATAATTTAAGAAAAATTATTCACAAACAGTCAAAAGTCCACAAAATTTTCAAAGATAAAATAAAAAAATTAAACAAAAATAAAATATAATAAAATTAAAAAAAAAAAAATAAAAAAAAAATAGAAAAAAATAAAAAAATAAAACAAAATAAAATAAAATAAAATAAAATAAAATAAAATAAAATAAAATAAAATAAAATAAAATAAAACAAAAGAAAATAAAATAAAATAAAAAAAATAAAATAAAGTAAAATAATATAAAATAAAATAGCATAAAATAAAATAAAATGAAATGAAATAAAAGAAAGTAAAATAAAAAAAAATAATAAAAAAGAAAAAAATAATAAAATAAAATTTAAATAAAAAATACAAAAAAAAGGAACTAAGGAAACTAAAATGAAATGAAAAATAGAAACAAAGATATGCCAACCAAAACTGAACAATGAAGTCAACCATAGGCGTGCTTCGCTGCATTTCCATAGTGCATCTCTAATTCCGGCTGTAGCTCATACCCTCCTGCTTCATCTTTCCTTGTGCATTGTTGCAACAATATTGCTTAAAACGACTATCAATGAAAAGACGTAGGGTTGG
>CAXKVI010000310.1:12500-17500 GCA_964058755.1 Campiglossa producta
AACAACCAGAGCAAGGAATGAGAAAGAACACATAAAGTAAAGGTGTGAATGACTTGCAAGCAAAGAGGAAAAATTGTATCAGCAAACATAAATTGACTGGGTAATGCGGCACTACGAACGTTGGAGTGGGATTGACTTTTGTACCAAAGGACTACTAGCTAATGCTTGAGCTATGGAAATAAAGTAGTCTTATGGAAACATTGGTAAACACAAAATACTAGCTTATTTGTAAGTTAAAACTTGTATTGTCCGAGCTGTCAATGTTAAATGCTTAATTGTTATGTTGCGTAAGCTACACGGCTAAAAATTTGAACCTAAATTTTAAACTTTTTTGGACTACATATATGACCAAACCAAATTTGGATTCAAATTCAATCTAGACCAGTTTTCATGAAAATTGGCTAAATGAATCGGGTTTCAATTATAAACAAGAAATGTTTTAACAATTTTTTAAAGATAAAATAAATTTTTTATCCGTTGGCGGGAATTCGAACCAAGACTCCCCGCATCATGCCCGTCTGTTCTACCACTGAGCTACATCGCACACATAAATGTTGTTGGCAAAATTCAATCTTGAATAAGCTTTCAAAAATAAATTTGAATTTTCAAACCCAAAAGTTTAAATTTTAGACCGAAAAGTTTTAAGAATAAAATAAAACTAAAAAAAATGTGGCAGCTGACAGAACTCGAACGAAAACGCTCAGGAGTCACAGCCGACTGCTCTACCGCTGAGCTATGACGCACATGAAGTTTTTGTGGGCAAAATTCAATTACATTAAAACAAACCAAAAATAAAAAAATTATACAGCTTTTTCATTTAGATTTTAAATAGAAACCAAAAGAAATTGAAAATCTTTGTAGGTATTTGGACGGTTTGAAATATTGTACAAAAAAGTTTGAGAAATTGATTAAACTTTATACGGGTTTAAAATTTAGGTTCATTTTTTTAGCCGTGTAAATAGAATTGCTTGAATGGAGTGAGCAGGAAATTGTAAGCATCAATGCATCAATAGAAAGGTTTCAACTTACACAAAAACAACAACAAAAAACTTTTGTGTTAAATGCGCCGCTAATGAGAGTCGTTGACAGACAGACAGTGAAATGTCTCAAGAACTGTCTGATTATTTTACAAAATGTCCTTTTGCGAAAGAAACTCGAATGAGCTGTGCTAATGAAAAGAAATGGATAATCGTTGTTAAATGGAGAGGGATCACAAAGTAGAATGAGCTTGTTAGCGGAAGGGGGTTGTGGGGGGTGGGGGGTGAGTGTATTTAATACCTTTTAATTCTTCAAAGCGTATGACAAATTACTTTTTGTTTGCTTTAAGCTTAACGTTTTCCTGTTTGCGAATTGTACAAAAAAAAAAAAACAAAGAATCTTGCTTGAGGGTTGATAGATTTAAGAAAACATAGTAAAAAGTATTTTTTTTTAATATATCTAAAATTAGGCCTTGAGAGTGGTTTTCGGGCGATTTTCAGTTCCAACTTAAATATTTTCAAGTAGGCTTGCAACTTAGATTTGCCACCTTACCGCAGTAAATGTATTTGTATATTTGTATATCCGATAATTCTCGAGATAGTAAGCTTGATGTTAAGGTTTTCCACTTGGGTGTTGGAACTTCGGGGGCTTTACAGGGTTGCCACATATCCAGTGGCGGATTCAGCATTTTGGGAAGGATCGTTTAAAAAGTTACCGAATGTTTATTACGTAAACCCAAAACTATGAGTTGGCAATTTGCTGGCAGTTTAAATATTTCTTTGTGTAATTTTTACTGTATTTTTTGTCCAACTTTTACCATATTTTTGTGTAATTTTTACTGTATTTTTTTGTATAATTTTTATTATATTTTTTAGGTAATTTTTACCTATATATTTTGCGTAATTTTTACTGATTTTTTGCGTAATTTTTACTATATTTTTTTGTGAAATTTTGACTAAGTATATTTTTTGGGTAATTTTTACTATATTTTTTGGGTAATTTTTACTATATTTTTTGTGGAATTTTTAGTATATTTTTCACCCTTTTTTGGTTAATTTTTACTTCATTTTCTGCGTAACTTTTACTATATTTTTTTGTGTAATTTTTGCTTTATTTTTTGCATAACTTTTACTGTGTTTTTTGTGTAATTTTATTATAATATTTTTTCCGTAATTTTTCTTGTATTTTTTATTTTAGTTTGACTGTCTTTTTGTGTAATTTTTACCATATTTTTTGCGTAATTTTTACTATATTTTTACTGTATTTTTACTATATTTTGTTTGGGTCGTTTTTTTGTGTGAAATTTTATAATTTTTTGTGTAATTTTTCTTATATTTTTATTGTATTTTTCGTGTATTTCTATATTTTTTTGCGTAGTTTTTCCTGTGTGTGTAATTTTTACCATGTTTTTTGCGTAATTTTTACTATATTTTTACTGTATTCTTACTATATTTTTTGGGTAGTTTTTTGTGTAATTTTTACTATATTTTTTAGGTATATTTTACTATTTATTTTGCGTAATTTTAGCTATATTTTTTGTGTCATTTTTAGTATATTTTTCGCGTCATTTTCACCATTTATTTTGGTTAATTTTTACTTCATTTTTTGCGTAACATTTACTATATTTTTGTATAATTTTTCCTTTATTTTTTTGCGTAACTTTTACTGTGTTTTTTGTGTAGTTTTTAATATATTTTTTTTTGCGTAGTGTTTACTGTATTTTTGTGTTAATTTGACTGTGTTTTTTTGTGTATTTTTTACTATATTTTTTGCGTAATTTTTACTATATTTTTACTCTATTTTTACTATAATTTTTGGGTAGTTTTTTCTATATTTTTTGTGAAATTCTTTACTATATTTTTTACACATTTGTATAATTTTTATTTTATTTTTTTGCATAACTTTTACTGTGTTTTTGTGTAGTTTTTAATATATTTTTTTTGCGTAGTTTTTACTGTATTTTTGTGTTAATTTGACTGTGTTTTTTGTGTATTTTTTACCATATTTTTTGCGTAATTTTTACTATATTTTTACTCTATTTTTACTATAATTTTTGGGTAGTTTTTTCTATATATTTTGTGAAATTCTTTACTATATTTTTTACACATTTTTTACCAAAATTTTTCTATATTTTCAACGTAAATTTTTTTAAATTTTTTGTGTAATTTTTACTATATTTTTTTTTGGTAGTTTTTACTATATTTTTTTGTAATTTTTACTTTATTTTTTCGCGTGACTTACTTATTTGTTATGTAATTTCTACTATATTTTTACTGTATTTTTCGTGTATTTTTACTTTTCCTATTTTTTTGGCAAAAAATGAAGTAAAAAATACACGAAAAATACAGTAAAAATATAGTAACATCAAAAATTATTTAGAATAAAAATTTTTCTAAACGGGGTCGCCCCTCGGCAGTAGTTTGGCAAGCTCTCCGGGTGTATTTCTGTCATAAGAAGTTTCTCAGCAAAACCTCATTTGCTTTGCAGTTGAAACAGAAAAGCCCCTCCCTGTGGATGAAACCGAAGGGGGTAGGGACTTTGAACCTGAAAAGCCACCCCGTGGATCCGCCCCTGCAGCTATCTCAATTTTTTTTTTAAATATTGAGTAAGATATGCCAATATGGGTATCAAATGAAGGGTATTTTCGGCGACGAAGCAACTGAAATATTTTCAAGCCATTTGTCACAATGTTATAACAACTATCTCACTTGTTTCAACATACTCCAAAGTTTAGTTTCTTAATCACTAATACATTCTCAGCTTAATTAAAAATTCTTAACAAAGTTCGTTCAGCAAAGAGACCACCCAAATACGGGTGATATGAAAATTCTTTAGCAAAAGTTCGCATAATCTACTCATATGCCATCAAAGGAGCACACATTGCTGCCGGTGTGCCACCCAACTCTCTCTCTCTCTCTCTGCTAGCTTATTGAAATGTCAAAAATTATCTTGATACTAATTTTAGAACAAACAAGCAACTGTTGCTATTGTTATTTCACTTTATTGCGCAATTTGCTGCACCTCTGGCTAGTCCGCATACTCCCTCCCATTCCTTTTCATTCGTCACTTTCTTCATTGTTGGTGGTAGCAACTATTTTTTGTAGTTGCAGAAATTGCTTTATTGTCTCTTTTAATATCCTTTTGACATGAAATATGATGTCTGGTCTTTAGTAATCGCACAAAAATTACTAAACTATGTTAAAAAGCATTTTAGATAAGACCAAAAATGGGTAATAAATTTGAAGCGCGATTGTTAACGATAACAAAAGCAAAACCAAAGTCAAAGCAAATATGCAACATGTGTGTGCGGAGTTATGAGCAATTGGGGGCAGAAATGCAATTTTTTTGAGCTCCCACTTTGAGTGTGAGTTGAGTTATTTACTTAGTTGGTTAACTTGTTATTTGTAGTTTTATGATATGACATCGCAGACGGATTAGTAACGAATTAGTATAGAGGATTATTTTGTTTATTATAGGGAAGCATGAATTTGTCGCTGAACAACAAATAACACAAATTTTGCGGTTATTTGATTTTTTTTTTGGCTAATAAAACATATAAATAATATATTAAAATTAAAAAAAAAACAGGCAATTTATAAAAAAATGTACATAAAAAAAATTCACTCACCTCGGCCGTGTGTGCTACAATTCTAAATTTTGCAATCCTTCCAACCTTCCTTTTATCTAGACCCTAATATTCGATAGTTTGCGAGGTTTTTTACTTATTTTCCGGCCATTCAACATTTTTACCGAAACTCAATTAACTAGATTCTTTTTTATCTACACATAACTCCCATTTGTTGCTTTCCATTAACTCAAAATTCTGTCACTCCCCTCTGGAAACTTTTCGCATATACACAAACCATAGCAGCAAAGTCATAAACCATTTGATGTACCGTTGTTTACCAATTTGGTACATGCACTAACCAACAAAAACCCGTACAATTGGAATTTGATAAGCAACTCATATTGGCCTATAGCAAGCTTCCAATTTTATTGGCCTTTGCCACTTTGGAGGCTTT
>CAXKVI010000310.1:22500-55483 GCA_964058755.1 Campiglossa producta
GGATGCATTGTTATGGGCACTTCTAAGTTCCTGTTGGGACTTCTAAGTTCCTGTGGAGAGTTCTAAGCTTCTTAAGGGACTTCTAGGTTCCTTTCGAGACTTCTAAGTTCCTTTCGCGACTTCTTAGTTATTTTCGGGCTTCTTAGTAATTTTCGGGCCATCTTAGTTCCGAGACAGGAATCTGAACAGAAATGCCTTGTGCTAGTACAACTGGGTATACAAAAACTCGTACTGGGTATACAAAAACTCGTAATTTAAATTACAAACATCAACGCTACCGACAGCCCAGCGCTATTATCCTGCGTCGCAACTGCCGGCAAAGTGGAAACATTTAAATATTTAAACTTCATCGATTAACTTTTTGTTTAATGCAATCTCTTGGGGGGAAAATGGTATTTAACGTTTCGCTACTTTTTTTCTGACAAAAAAAGGGAAAAGTTTACGCTGTCGCCGAAACTCATCCGTGACGTCGACTGCAGAGAGGATGAGAAACGCGCCCGAGTCTAAGCGCAATGTAACGACAAAGTCACCAACTTCCATGTTTCTCATCAACTTCAGTCATTATCTTTAGTGGCGGCTATCTAAGCTTTAACTCAGTACATCTCTTCAGTCTTTTCAACTCTGATCTGAGATACAATAAATTTGTTGTTGGTTAAAAGTTTTATAAGGTAAAAATTATTAAAGCGCATTTAATTAATTAGTCATAAAGTTTTGTTAAAGTAGCGCACCGTCATCAACATCATCGCCAGCAATAAGGCTGAGAATTGTCTACGTGGTACCTTCAGACGGGGCCACAGAAAGTTGTAATCATGTTTGTTTTTGAATATATCTCTTTGAGACTGTTTCTATTTATTTAAAACATGATGGGGACTTCTTAGTTCCTGCTGGGACTTCTAAGTTCCTCTCGGGGCTTTAAAATTACCTTCAGGATTCGGTACTTCTAGGTTCTTTTGGAGACTTTTAAGTACCCTTCTATTCTTCTATGATCCTTAAGGGACTTAAAAGTTTCTTTGGGAACTTGTAAGTTGCTATGGGGACTTTACTTTGGAGACTTGCTAGTTCCTTCCGGGACTTGTAAGTTGCTTTGGGGACTCCAAGGTGCTTTTCGGAACTTCAAAGTTGCTAATAAGGAATATCAACTGTGATTACTTTTATATTCGACTAAATATCCATACAAGAAAGAGCACAACCAGGCATTCCCACATAGCTTTCGACGATCCTTCAGTCAAAAATTCTGCATGAGCTCCCTTGCAGCTGTACACATCAAGAGAAGTCACCAACATCATCTTCATGGCCGTCATCACCTGACAAATGAGTTCCGCCAACTTCAATGCCGACTTATCCGCGTTGATGGCAGTCGACAAAAATTCTTCCTTACAACTTTAAATCATGCCCTTCACATTTTCACTCTTTCACCTTGATCTCGGCTGCAACTGCAACAACTTTCATCTTGGCACTCTCGCCTTTTCTCTTTCACCCTCCAAACTTGATCTCCATCCTACTTTTTTTCTCTTTAATCAATTAATTTTTTCTTCTCCTAACTTTAACTTCATTCCATGGCGAAACCTTGGTATGCTCCCTGCTGCTTCGTTTATGCTCTCTCCCTGCATAATTATTTCACGCCTTATTATTTTACCATTATGCTACTAGGTTGACTCTTGCTATAGTCGTATAATAAAGCTTTAGCGGGACATTTTATTCAAAACTATTAACGCTGAAGTTTACATAGCTACTGCACCGCAGTTGCATAAATGGACGAGCTGGTCGCGCTCATGGAAAAGTTTCTGCTGATGGCTGATGCTATGTTGGTGGAAGTTGAGTTAATTTTCCTAGCAAAATTTGCGGTCTACCTAGCCACCTCCAACTTAACTATCGTTATAATATAAAATATTATGGCTTCAGAAGACGGTGGGGGTTTGTTGGTTTTGCAGACGGCTATCCACAGTAGGTAGTGCTGTAATAATTTTATGAGTGAAAACTTTTTGGTGTTACTTTTGGTGCTTGTTGGTATTTCACACTTTGGCACAGGGTGCTCCAGATAATCGAATACAAAAAAGGCTGAGTATATAACATTCTTAGAAAAAACGAGATGCGGAATTAGGGTAAACAGCTCTGCGAAACAACATCCGACTAACCGACGGAGATTACGTGCTATGAGCGTATAAATCTACAGGTTCCAGTGCACTGACTTAAATATTCCTGAATGTCTGATATGACTCTGATATGAGCGATGTGATATGATAATAAAGTACAATATTCAGAAACTACATAGTCTTTAAAATTTATTTAAACGCCAACATGTATGGGTTGTTGGGTGCGATATCATATGTCATAATGGGATAGAATCTTAGCTCGATTGCGATGAGACTTCATATGCTATCGCATGATCACATGACAAGATTTACAGTGGCGACATTTTAATAGACGTGATATGATATAATTTTAATCTTTATAATATTTTGCAACCAGCTTCAATTATACAAGGTCAGCTAGTGTGACGTGATTTCATATCACATGATACAGAGGACGTCTTAGTAAATGTCATGTGATCCCAAAAATAACAAAAATGTATGAAAATAACACCTTTGTAGCAAGAGCAGGGTGAGATTTTTAATGTCAACCAGATGAGAATAAATTGCTGTGATGATATGTCAATTGATGCGATGTGATATGATTTCAAACATCATGATATATTGAAAAAAAAAAAAAAAAAACTCAACTACGAGCGTTATATTTGTAAATGGACAGCTAGAAACGTGACGTGATGTGATATCACGTAATAGAGATGGCGTCTTAAAATGGCATGTGACCCAAAAAAAAACTAATATGTAAGAATATAACTACTTCGCATCGCAATTCCTGCCTGGTGTGAATAAGATGTGATGTGTGATATGTTGTGATGATATCTCTAGAGATGTGATATGATATGATTTGAATTATTTTTTTAGTCTGCGAAAAGCCTGAATTGCATGCGTTAAAACTGTAAAGGGCCCGCGTGAAAAAATTAAGTTGAACGCGATAGGTCGTGGCAGGATGAATTATGATATCATGTGATATCATGCCTGCTATGTGATATGAATATGATATTTTGTAAAGCTTGTGTAATATCACTTTGCGATGCTGTAACGCCTTAGGTAAGTATTGCATGATGCTCCGATGAATCTCAAAACACAGACAACACATAATATGATGTGATGTAATGATTAAAATATCACTCATATGAGAATTTTAAACTGCGAACTAAATATTTCGTATATCAAGTAACACCAAGCGCACCCTTTATAAATTTACCACAGCATATTTTGTGTTCTTTACACTTTCTCTATTCACCAGCTTTTAGGACAATCATACACCAAACCACCCAATCATCAGACAAGTCAAGCAACCGGCTATCCAGCCGACGAACGCCGTAGCTGACATCATCAGTCATATGATCTTAATTTATGAAAATTATTCGGCAAATATTTACTTCAAACACTTAAGTATGTATGAAAAACTAATATCCGTTCCTTCGACTACCTTTCGCAACGCTCAGCTCAGCAGAGAGTTAAATTTATAAAATTTTCATTAAATTTTAATTAATTGATTAATGGTTTGTAAAGTATGGCAATAATAAATAAATTTTTCGTCGTGAGTCCTTTGGGAAAGCTGCATTTTAATTGGAATATTAGAAAATTACAAAAAGCTAAAATGGCTCTCTTTTATATTAGTGAGCAGCGTTTGGGGTTGCTTTACCTCTTTGCAAACACACTTTACCACCCAGCAAAGTTTTCTTAAAGTTTACAAAAGCATTCTTCACCCTTTCTCGCTAAGCGGCAGAGTACAAAGAAATGCAGCTAAATACCAAGTAATGCTATCAATTAATAATTTATTAAAGTCTTAAAAGAGGTTAATAAGCTAATAACGAGCTGAAAAGGTAGTAAATATATTGTTCGACAATCAACTACATACAAACAGGCATACATACTTAGCTCGTTACCATGCCTTTTCATCACTCTGAAGTATCGTTGAACTTACGCGAAAGAAATGGCTGTGCGATAGAACTACATCGTTGACCCAATTCCTTTGAGAATTTCGCTCATAAGAAGCGATTTACGAATACAACAAAAAATACATACATAAATATGCGAAAAGGTACTAAGATGTGTTAGGGTATGTGTACTAGATTATAGTCTTAGGAGGAATTTTATGTGGCATAGTGATTATTATTGTTGCTTAGAATTTGAAATTCATTGTGCTTTTTAATCATTTCTTTATGAATAGCCCACCTCTTGAAGAAGTGAGTTTACAGAAGTTATTAAGCTCAATTAACATAAAATTAGCATTTTATTTTTTATTTTTATAATGCAGAAGGGGAGTACTGTTTTATAACTTGGGGTCTGATCACAAAGTACTATTGCTCCGTTCATCATTTATAGCAGCGAGTGCCACGAACATCCTTCAACCTTTCAATTGACCAACGTACAGAGCGAGAGACCAGTCGGTGCGAATATCCAAAGTGAACCTTAAAAATATCTATATCGATGTCATATTTGGATTTTAATACGATATGATATCACTTACACATTCTTGTATGCTAGACTCGTTGAGATCGCCACTTCATTAGAGAGGGTGAAATAAGCCGTCGAAAAGTTACACTCTATACAACTTCAAGCTCTGATTGTTGTGATAATATCATTATAGAGGTGTTATATTTCATAGGCGTCATTTGGGCTCTCAACTTGGGACGATGTAATATGAAAGTCGCATAAGTGAAAGGATCGAAGTAATTTTTTTTTATTTGTAAGTTGTACCCATATCAGCCCTAGGCAACTAGTGGTACAATTGTCCAAAAATCTGAGAAGCAAATTCACACAGATTATTACGCTCTTTGCTTGTTTGCTTGCCCTCTCGAACAATGAAATTTTGTGCTGTGCTTGTAAGAGCGGTATGATCGCGCTGACAATCAATGGATGTCATTGGTTATGCTCAGTCACTTACTTGCAGGCAACGGCATACGATGTTGCTCTTTCACTAACACAACCTCAGTTACAATTTTACCCGGACCTGTTTTAAGTGCAGTGTTAGACACTAAAGCGATGCTATGTGATGTTAGGCGGCGTTCCGGTTGGGCTCTTTTGTTACCACGATGATTCCTAAAACAGTTTTATAATTTTAAATTTGTGATGTGATGTTAAGTCATATGATTAGATGCAATAACATGTGATATGATATACCAACACGTTATGTGGTTGCATATATAAATGTATTCATGGAGAGAAATGCGATGTGATGTGATTCAGTATTGAGTTTGAGCTCCTTTTAAACTTTTAGTAATGTGATGTGATGTCAAGTCATAGGATGTAATAACACGAGAGTAATTCGATGTGATGTGATACGGTATTTTGGTAGGGCTCTTTTGCTACTATGATCATTCTTGGAACAGCTTTGAAAAAGACAGTTGATGATGTGATCTCAAGTCATAGCATCAGATGCTATAACATGTGATACAAAATACATAAGACCGAGTCATGTAAATGTTGGTACTAGTTATACTGCAGAGTGATGTGATTTTGAAATATTCAGTTTATGATTTGATGCCAAGTAATAGGGTTAGATACAATAGCATTTAATTCAATATTATAACACTTGATGAAATGTTGGTGTTAGGTGATGAAACATCGAAAATACTCAGGACTACGCGATTTATTTTTTGGAATTCCAAGTGATGTTTCAAGTCAAGTTTCTATGTGAGGTGGTATGATGCGATTTTATGAAGTTATTTTGAGTCTTGCTTCATCATCATGTGTTGTGAAACACTGTTGTATGTATGTTGTAATTTAAGCAACGATCAACGATGGCCTTATGATGTAGAACTCAGCTCGAAAGAACTTAAATCATCTAGAGTCCAGCTAGGCAGTGATGTGACGTGATGTACCTATAATATGATATTTCTAAGATCCCATTACGAATACGATGTGAATAAAAGTCGCGTGATGTATTATGCATATTGTCATATTTCTTTTCTTTCTTATATTTCAAAAAGGCTGAGACTGCAGCGCATGTGAAACCTTCATAAAATTCACATAAACCACATGTCCTAACAAGGAAGCTTATGCTTTAATGTGACATCTGACATGCACGGTTATGAGTGTAAAACTAGCGCTATAATAGTAATGAAGACAACAACAAAAATAGCATAAAAAGCTTAAATAATAATAGTAATAAAAATAAAACACCTAGAAGAACGAAAGGTGAGAGAGAATATTGACAATAACAGAAGCGCGAAGGAAGAAAACAAAGAAGAAAATTAATAGTAGATGATAGCACGCGACATCAAAACAACAACAACGATATATACAGGGAGCTCACAAAAGGTAAACAAGGCTATGAAGACAGAGAAAGGTGGGGGTTAATGGAAAACAGAGGAAAATTGAAGGTGAGAGCGTTTCAGGTTTTGATAAACTAAGAATAGTTAGATGTGGTATAGGCTACCTGTGAGGTTGATATCCATTGGAAGGACAGTTTAAGGACATAATAGTTGCGTGTCTATGATTGTTATTACTCTTCTGTAAATATATATTTGACCCATATGCCACAATATTGCCACAATATATAACTGAAGGAAAGTGCGTGAATGAAATTTTCAACGAAGAGAAATGAAAAATACAGCTCAAAAGGGGATGAAATCCTCAAGTAAGCTCCATTGTGTTTCCACAAAGCCAAGTAGAAGGGGAGCCTAAGCCTCAATCAAAGCAAAAAACGTGAAAAGTTGAGTGATGACCGACGCAGCAAACATTTGAACAACAAAAACACGCACAGCATTTGGCGTTTGAAGTGTGGTAATTGTTATTGTTGCTGTTGACAGTACTGTTGTAATAACGCAAATTGTATGTAGTTGCTGTTGCGTGTTAAGCGCATGTTGCACGTAGCCATAACAAAACAATTTGTGGTCGGACTGCTGCGAAAAAAGTGAATTGTTTTTTTGTTTTTTTTTTAAGAATGAGCATGACTCTGTATCGTGTCACGCACACGCTCAGCCTTCTATCACACTTTTCACTTACACACACACACATTCGTTGTACCTTCAAGCAATTTGTTGCTGCCAATTGCAGTAGCGAGTAAACGCGGAACTCAATGTTTTTACGTTGGCTAACACAATTTCAACCACACGCAACGTGCAAAGCGAAGCATATCCTTGTTAACATGTGATGTGCTTTTTTGTGTTATTGTTGTTGTTTTGGTTGTATTGTAAAACATATTGTTGTTGTTTTACTGCGTTGATTGCGCTATTGCAAATTGTAAAAATGTTACTTTTGTTAGCCGTTTGCTGTTTTGCCCGTTCGAAGGCTCACATTTCTATATATTTCTCCTGGCCGATATCGAATAGCCATAGTACTCGGAAAATACTTTACTGGGAACAGTGCGTGGTGCGCTTATAACAATAACATGCAGCTAGGAAAACGCACAACATGTCTGCATTTGATTAGCAGAAATAACGTTGTTTGGTTTTAGTCTTTCTTTGTTTAATGCCGTCCGTGGCAGCGCAACCCCGGAAACTACGTTTAATGTTGACAGCAGTTGTGGACGTATTTTAATGTTCGCTAGGTTTTTTTGGTTTCCTTGTTGTAGCCTTAAATGCCTGCCGATGCGCAAATATGTATTCTTAACTGTAGTAAGTCAATACTTTTGCTAGATGTTAAATGAAAATATTCTTTAAGTAATTTAAAAAAAAAAAACTGTTCCCACTTCAAGTGAAAAACTGTTCCCAGCCTAAAACCACACCAAAAACAACAAATATAAGATTTCTAGCGGGCAGTGCTATGATAGCGGTTTTCTGTTATTAGTTCAAGTGTTCCCATATTTCAGTGGGCGCAACAAATTTTCAGATTTTACATAAAAAACTGTTCCCACTTCAACGGGAAAAGTGTTCGCAAAAAAAAGGAACACATACATATCATATTGTGTCCCCATATTTCAGTGGGCGCAACAAATTGTCAGATTTTACATAAAAAACTGTTCCCACTTCAAGTGAAAAACTGTTCCCAGCCTAAAACCACCCCAAAAACAACAAATATCAGATTTCTAGCGGGCAGTACTATGATAGCGGTTTTCTGTTATTAGTTCAAGTGTTCCCATATTTCAGTGGGCGCAACAATTTTTCAGATTTTACATAAAAAACTGTTCCCACTTGAACGGGAAAAGTGTTCGAAAAAAAAGGAACACATATGTACGTATCATATTATGTTCCCATATTTCAGTGGGCGCAACAAATTTTCAGATTTTACATAAAAAACTGTTCCCACTTGAACGGGAAAAGTGTTCGAAAAAAAGGAACACATACATATCATATTATTAACAGAAGAAGACAATATCACCCCTTTCATCCGCCATAAATTTATTTTAAAAACTGTTCCCATTTAAATATATTTCTGAAAATCTTCTATTTTAGCTTCTAAAATATTTTCGTTTCGAATTTGTAGCCGTAGAAGACAACGTCGCAACTGTAAGACATTAGTACATGTTATAAACTGTTCCCATTACAAAATGAAATCAGCCCAGCTTCCATTTTAAATATATTTCCATTTCGAGTGTGTACCAGAACATTTCTGAATGAGTGCAAGAAACTATTCTCACTGGTTTTAGAGTGGAAAATAGCTCTCTCTTAGTTGCAATAAGTCAATATTTTTGCTGGAGGCTCTATGAATATATTCTTAAAGTTATAAAAAAAAACTGTTCCTACTCCAAGTGAAAAAACTGTTCCCAGTCCAAAACCCACCACGAAGTACTGACATAGCGGTTTTTGTCATTAGTTCATGTTAAGAACTGTTCCAATTTAAATGTATTTCTAAAAATCTTCAAAAAAAAAACATTTTCGTTTCGCATTTGTAGCCGTAGAAGACAACATCGCAACTGTAAGACGTTATAAGTACATGCAATAAACTGTTCCCATTACAAAATGCAATCAGTCCACCTTCCATTTTAAATATATTTCCATTTCGAGTGTGCGCAACAACACGCTCTCAATGAGTGTAAGAAACTGTTCTCACTTGTTCTTAGGTGGAAAATAGGTCCCTAATTAAAACAAACGGTACAAATGTCATAATGGTAGGCTATATTTTGTTATTAGTTGATATTAAAACTGTTGCCATTTATTCAGATTTCGAGTGAGCGTAACAAGTCTACAAATTTGATATGAAAAAAACTGTTCCCACTTTAGATAAAATGCTGTTCCTAGCCAAAACCACCGAAGCAAACAAAAAAACGTCTCTAATTATTTTGACCACAAGCCATAGGCAGATAATCTAAGGTTTGGCTTTCTAAGGGGATATTTGAACGACAAGAAAAATTTTAGTTTCCCATCTCGAGTAAAAATTGGTACCTAAAGGCGCATACTATGACAGTTATGGGTTGGAATCGCTGGTGAGTAAAGTTGCAAGTTTATTTCCAAAATTGTTTCCTCTACATTAACAACTGTTCTCATGTAAAAATACTGCGGTTCTTTAGTGCTACCTCGAATTCGCCTCAAAACTGTTCCTATTGTGACATTCACATACAAATTTCCAAAAACTTCATTTGTTTGACTTAATTATTTTTTTTGTGCTTTTTGCTCTCTAATAGCAAATCAAAGGCTTACCATACCGCAGCTCATACTGTGAGTGAGTAACCGCAGCATGAATTGTAATAAAAGTTTGTAACTAAAATGTGTAATTTTATTGCTTTTGTAATAAAAATTGCAATAAGGGTTAAAAAAAATACTGTAAATCAAACGAACTCTCAGACTACGAATGTATGGAATTGCCGACACACAATTTGTCGAAAACAATTTTAAATCATCAATATGAAATAAAACGGACCTTACATACACACCTACTTGATAATATTACTTTTGGACTATTTGCAGAGAAAGGCGTCATCATTGAGAAAATACCCAGTAAGAAATTTTCACGATTTCTGAAGTACAGTTGACTATTCTAAAAAACATTTTACGAGTTCTCAAGCACAATTTAGATACAATTCGGAAATGTATTTTATAATTTCTGAAATGCACAGAGAGCAAAATGAGCTGGGAATGGATAAAAATTTACGGTGATTTTGGTTGAATCAACAGTTATTTTGGTTGATATGATCAAATCACTGTCAACTCTTATCCATCACCAGCTCAATTTTCTCTGTGTACACTTGAAAAAGGTGGAGTTCTAGCATAATCAAAATCACAAAACCACTCGTTCCTTCACTTTCTCGCAGGGCCTATGAATATCTGTTGTCAATATCAGCTAGCTTCCTATTGCAATTTAACTCACTCAAAAACCAATATAAAACTTTCCTTCCACTCCATTTTTAATTCATTTTTTGTTTGTGTGAGTGTCGCTCTTACCCATGTGGTTCTTAGCCGAAACCCGAATGCGTTTTACCTACAACGACAACGAAAATAACCAGAACAAAAACAAACACAAGTGACAACCGTTAGTACTACCTACAGCCTGCCTGCGTTGTCGTATGTTAGACCATCCGTTTGTCGGCAAAGCCGCCATTGCATGTGGTCAGTGGGTTGGCTGTTTTTTTTTGGTATGATTAATAAAGTTGAAAAGCGGTTTGGGTTAAAGTGATCCAACTAAATCTGTTTGTGACTGCGGTGGCGACGAAGTTAGCAGTGAATTGTATAGTATTTATAGCGCGCATAGTACGTATGGGGTCTTAACGCAGTGTGGGTTTGGTAGCAACATGACTCAGCCAACTTAAACTGACCAGCAACAGACCAGCTGATGTATTCGTCGTACATAGGATATTGTAGAGAGGCTGGACGCCGCCATTGTTTGCTGTTAAACAAAAGCGTTTGCGTTTATGCCGCTTCATACTCCATACACAACAAACGCTCTGGTAACTCTATAGGGACTGAGTGGATTAAAGGGCGCATAAAGTGAACTTTTCCAAAAAGGAGGACGCTCGCTCGCATACATATACGTTTTCAAAGGGCGACAAACAAGTCATTTGATTTGGTACGTGTGTTAAGCAACCTGCAGATTTTTGGTTTGTTTATAACAATCAATGCGATGTGTAGGTGGAGTATTATTTGTATAACCTTTCAATAGTTTGGGCGAGCACTCTCTTTGTTTTGGGCGGCTGTTTGTTATGTTTTTTTGAATAGAGTTTATAGGTTTTACTGGAAGTGGGGTGCAATAGACGGCAAGGTAGGGTCGAAAAATACAGTAAAAAATAAAATAAATAAAAAAAAAAAAAAAAAAAATAAAAATAAAATAAAATAAAGAAAAATAAAACAAAAATAAAACTAAAATAAAATTAAGTAAAAAAATAATAGATAAAACAAAAAAAAATAAAAAAAAAAATATAAAAATTTAAAAAATAAAATGAAAAGAAAAAAAAAAAATAAAAAAAAAATAATATAAAATAAAATAAAATAAAATAAAATAAAATAAAATAAAATAAAATAAAATAAAATAAAATAAAATAAAATAAAATAAAATAAAATAAAATAAAATAAAATAAAATAAAATAAAATAAAATAAAATAAAATAAAATAAAATAAAATAAAATAAAATAAAATAAAATAAAATAAAATAAAATAAAATAAAATAAAATAAAATAAAATAAAATAAAATAAAATAAAATAAAATAAAATAAAATAAAATAAAATAAAATAAAATAAAATAAAATAAAATAAAATAAAATAAAATAAAATAAAATAAAATAAAATAAAATAAAATAAAATAAAATAAAATAAAATAAAATAAAATAAAATAAAATAAAATAAAATAAAATAAAATAAAATAAAATAAAATAAAATAAAATAAAATAAAATAAAATAAAATAAAATAAAATAAAATAAAATAAAATAAAATAAAATAAAATAAAATAAAATAAAATAAAATAAAATAAAATAAAATAAAATAAAATAAAATAAAATAAAATAAAATAAAATAAAATAAAATAAAATAAAATAAAATAAAATAAAATAAAATAAAATAAAATAAAATAAAATAAAATAAAATAAAATAAAATAAAATAAAATAAAATAAAATAAAATAAAATAAAATAAAATAAAATAAAATAAAATAAAATAAAATAAAATAAAATAAAATAAAATAAAATAAAATAAAATAAAATAAAATAAAATAAAATAAAATAAAATAAAATAAAATAAAATAAAATAAAATAAAATAAAATAAAATAAAATAAAATAAAATAAAATAAAATAAAATAAAATAAAATAAAATAAAATAAAATAAAATAAAATAAAATAAAATAAAATAAAATAAAATAAAATAAAATAAAATAAAATAAAATAAAATAAAATAAAATAAAATAAAATAAAATAAAATAAAATAAAATAAAATAAAATAAAATAAAATAAAATAAAATAAAATAAAATAAAATAAAATAAAATAAAATAAAATAAAATAAAATAAAATAAAATAAAATAAAATAAAATAAAATAAAATAAAATAAAATAAAATAAAATAAAATAAAATAAAATAAAATAAAATAAAATAAAATAAAATAAAATAAAATAAAATAAAATAAAATAAAATAAAATAAAATAAAATAAAATAAAATAAAATAAAATAAAATAAAATAAAATAAAATAAAATAAAATAAAATAAAATAAAATAAAATAAAATAAAATAAAATAAAATAAAATAAAATAAAATAAAATAAAATAAAATAAAATAAAATAAAATAAAATAAAATAAAATAAAATAAAATAAAATAAAATAAAATAAAATAAAATAAAATAAAATAAAATAAAATAAAATAAAATAAAATAAAATAAAATAAAATAAAATAAAATAAAATAAAATAAAATAAAATAAAATAAAATAAAATAAAATAAAATAAAATAAAATAAAATAAAATAAAATAAAATAAAATAAAATAAAATAAAATAAAATAAAATAAAATAAAATAAAATAAAATAAAATAAAATAAAATAAAATAAAATAAAATAAAATAAATAAAATAAAATAAAATAAAATAAAATAAAATAAAATAAAATAAAATAAAATAAAATAAAATAAAATAAAATAAAATAAAATAAAATAAAATAAAATAAAATAAAATAAAATAAAATAAAATAAAATAAAATAAAATAAAATAAAATAAAATAAAATAAAATAAAATAAAATAAAATAAAATAAAATAAAATAAAATAAAATAAAATAAAATAAAATAAAATAAAATAAAATAAAATAAAATAAAATAAAATAAAATAAAATAAAATAAAATATAATAAAATTAAAAAAATAAAATAAAATAAAATAAAATAAAATAAAATAAAATAAAATAAAATAAAATAAAATAAAATAAAATAAAATAAAATAAAATAAAATAAAATAAAATAAAATAAAATAAAATAAAATAAAATAAAATAAAATAAAATAAAATAAAATAATATAAAATAAAATAAAATAAAATATTACTAAAGGGAGATAGTTTAGGTGGCAACTGTACGTGGCAACCCTGCATGAAATTGTTATATTGGAATACGACCGAAAATACCTTTCATTCGATACCCATATTGGCATATCTAGCGCTATATTAAAAAAAAAAAAATGGGGATAGGTGGCCACCCTGTAAATCGCCCTTAGTGGCAACATCCATGTATATATGCCAAATTTGATCCAAAGCGGGCATGCAGTTCCCGAGATATATACGAAAAAAAATAAATAAATTACGGTAAGGTGGCAACCCTGCTTCAAATTTTCATATTTAGAAAACGGTCGAAAATACCTTATTGGCATATCTAGCTTTATATTAAAAAAACTGGGATATGTGGCAACCCTGTAAATCACCCTAAGTGGCAACACGCATTTATATAATTTTATGATGAATCAAATTGTCTATATGCGGTCCAAAGCGGTCAAGCAGTTCCCGAGATATACGAAAAAATAAATAAATTACGGTTAGGTGGCAACCGTAACTGGCAACCCGGTTTGAATTTATGTTATTTGGAATACGGGCGAAAATACTTTTCATTTGATACCCATATTGGCAAATCCTGCTGTATATTAAAAAAAAAAAAATTGGGATAAGTGGCAACCCTGTAAACCGCCATACGTGGCAAGACTCATAAATTCTGCTCGGCCTAACTATTACAATTTGTGCAATGTTAGCTGGATGCTAGAATTTCACCTCCTATTTGATTTGCACATCGTGGTGAAAATCGAATATGCCTGGAAGTCGGCTACAATTTATATTTCCGTTGCATAATTTCCGCTGCATCAACAGTCATTTTCTCAAATTTCACTCTCAATCAAAACTTCATATCGTCGCCTAAGAAGTTAATTTAAAAAAAAATGTCTAATAAATTGATCGTTTGATTTCTTTTGGGGAACGTATGAGTGAATCCATTCAAAATTTTAGGTAAAGCATCAAACAATTTTCCAAAATACATACAGCACACCTCGTACATATGTGCCACCATACCAAGTTGTGTGGGGTATGATGAAGACATTTTAAATTGTGCCACTGTGCGCCATAAAACAGTTGGATATTTTTGGTAGTGAAGGCATTTTAATGCTAGTGTTTGTGATTACTTTTGGTTTCTATACATCTACTGTTGTTGTTGTTGTTTTTACTCAATACCAACGCAGTTTCAGTACATACCCAAAAAAAAAAGCTCTAACTGACCGCTGCTCTTTATTATTTATTCCATTGTGGCAAGCTGAGTTTAGCCACCAAACTCAAACGGTATGAGCTCACTCTCGTTTAGTTCGCTTTTAAATTGAAATGAGGTAATGGCATGGAATATGCGATAGGTGTGTTTGTATTTGTACTGTATTTGTACTATTGGTATGTTAGTATAAGTGAACTTTATTGAATTTCAACCCCACACATTAATGGTCAATTCCATTACGATTTTGATGATGTTTGTCTGTATCTGTTTTCGACTGCAATTATCACTGCAGCGTCAAACAGTCCCCGGTAACCAGCTGCAGGGCTCAAACTTCTACAGCTTCTACTTGGTTTGGATTTCTCCACTTACTACATACTTAAAGTTCATCGATATTCCTCTTTAGCTTAATAGATACCAATTCGAAAACTGAAACTACTATTTGTCTGTTCGTCTAGTAATTTACTTTGCTTTTGTGTTTGGCCTTCGAGTTGGCGCTTATTGGATAACGGACGGCACACAATTTTCAGCAATTCGATTTTGCTTTGATTTGGTAATTGTGCTTGTTTATTGTTCCTGCCACAGTTATCCTTACAAGCATGGGTAAGTAGGATTGTAACAGCAGCCAACAATACTTTCCTCATCACAGTTTGACTCAATGTTTTGGCATCTTATTGTTTCGGTTTTGTTTGGTTTGTCTGCTACCTGTGGTGTTTCGGCGTTATTATTGAATAACATGCATGTGATGGGCTCAATTGATGTTCAAATGTTTTTTGGGGAACTTTCCACACCTTGTCTTAGTTTTACTTCAACATTCAATTGTGTATGCTTCAGTTTGGGTTGTTGTCAGTTATTGTTAGTTAGTTGTTACCGGTTTTCTTGTTAAGATGTCTGACTTTCTTCTATTTAATTGTTTGGCCAAATAGGTGTGAGGTTTTTTTTCGAGCTAACCAGGGGCTTTGTTGTAACTTTTCCTTAGAGATTTGTTTCTTACCTTTTTTATTATTTATTAAATAAAAAACACGAAAAAAATGTAATAAAATAAAAAATATAAAAGAAAAATTTATAAAAATTAAAAAAAATATAGAATAAAAAAAAATAAAACAAATTAAAATAAAAAAAAAACGGTAAAAAAATAAAAAAAAAATAAAGTAAAACTAATTAAAAACAAAAATTAAATGAAAACACAGAATTAAATGAAATAAAATAGAATAAAATAAAACAAAATGTGGTAAGAAAAAAAAAAAAAAAAAAAAATTAAAAAAAAAAAAATAAAACAAAACAAGAAAATTTAAAAATATATACAAAAAACAAAAAAAAATAAAATAAAAAAATAACAAAAAAAAATTAAAAATTATAAAATAAAATAAAACATAATATGAAAAAAATTGATTAAAAGAAAAAAAATAAAACAAAACAAGAAAATTTAAATATATATACAAAAAACAAAAAATGAAGAAAATGAAAAAAAAAAAAAATAAACAAAAAAAAAATAAAATTAAATAATAAATGTGGTAAGAAAAAAAAAAAAATAAAAAAAATAACAAAAAAAATTAAAAATTAAAATAAAACAAAATGTGAAAAAATTGATTAAAAGAAAAAAAAAAAAATAAAACAAAACAAGAAAATTTAAAAATATATACAAAAAACAAAAAATGAAGAAAATGAAATAAAAAAATAAACAAAAAAAAAATAATAAAATGAAGTAAAAAAAAATCAAATTAAAAAATAAGACCAACCCAAAAAATTACATAAAACCGAAATAAATAAAACAAAAAAAAAAAACAAGACGAAATCAAATAAAATAAAACTAAAAATATAAGGTTAATATATGGAAGAAAAAATTTAACAAAACAGAGTAAAAAAATAAAAATAAAAAACAAATATAATGTAAAATAAAACTAAAATTAATTAAAGGAAAATAAAGCAAGACAAAAAAGACGAAAAATTAAAAAAATAACAAAAAAGAAATAAAAAGAAAAATATATAAAACAAGCAAAATCAACAACACATAAAACAAAACAAAAAATTAAACAAAAATAAAAGAAAATAAAATAAAACAAAACAATAAAAAAAAACAAAAAAAAAATAAAAAAACAATGAAATAAAGCCAAAACTAAAATAAAATAAAAATAAAACAAACAACAAATTTACAAAAAAAAACGAAAATAAAATAAAATAAAAACAAAATTAAATAAGGTAAAATAAAAAAAAATTAGAAAAGAAAAAATCAAATAAGGTAAAATAAATAAAATGAAAAAATAAAAGAAAGACAACAATACCTAAACAAAACAAAAAATTAAACAAAGAACACAAAAAGCGAAAATAAAAGAAGAAAAAAAAAATAAAACAAAACAAACAAAAAAAATATAAAAAACAAAAAAAAAAAATAAAAAAAATGAAATAAACTAGAACAAAATAAAAATAAAACAAAACAAAAAAAACAAAAATAAAATAAAATAAAAACAAAATTAAAAAAAGAAAGAAAAAAATATGTATAATAAAAAATTATAACACAAAAAATTACAAAAAAACCAAAATCAAATGAAATAAAAACAAAATTAAATAAGGTAAAATAAAAAAATTAAAAAATAAAAGAAAAAAATAGTACATAAAAAAAACAAAGAATACATAAAAACAAAAATAAAAGAAACTAAAAAAAAAAATAAAAAAAACACACAAAAAATAAAAAAACGAAATAAAGACAAAACTGAAAGAAGAGGTAAAATAAAAAAAAAAAAAATTGAGCAGATGGCCTGAGTAGCCAGTGCTCATTCAGTTAGTGCTGATATGAATACCAGTACCAATAGTAATAATAATAATAATAAAAAAAAATAAAATTAACAAAAATAAAAGAAACTAAAAAAAAAAAAATAAAAAAAAAACACCCAAAAAAATAAAAAAAGAAATAAAGACAAAACTCAAATAAGAGGTAAAATAAAAAAAAACACGAAAAAAAATTAAAAATAATAGAAAAAAAAAAATTTATGTAAAATCAAATAAAAATAAAATTTAAATGAAATAAAAGAAAATCAAGTAAGTCAAGATTAAGAGATCCGCGTTATTCCAACGCAGAGATCCGTTCATCATGTAAATGGTTTCATCGTGATCCCTTGATTTTTTGGAAAATTTAACAATATTAACATGAAATTTTTTAAACGACGGCTTAAAATAGCCTTCAGTTTATTTTCAATAAAAAAATTCACTTTGCCGCTTCTCTTCTCAATTATTTTCTTCATAATAACCATTTTGACCGGAAAATCGAAATGACTTAGCTAAAGTTTAATTTTGTTACTAGTGCAGACTCGAACCAAATTTTTAAAAGCCTAGAGATAACAAAAACAAAAAAAAATAAAATAAAAATAAATAAATAAAGAACATTAAAAAATGTTCGAGCTCCATTACAAACAAGGTATAATTTTAAAGGAAAAATATCAAGCTTTAAATTAAAATTAAAAAAAAAAATTAAAAATATCCAAATTTGAAAAAAATTAAAATTTAAATTTTTACAATAAAAGTTTTCAATAAAAGTTTTTTTTTTTTTTTTAATTTATATTCGAAAATAACGGAAAAACTACTTCAAACCCGTATATCTCGGTAACCATCCAATATTTTTATGCGACCTTTGGTGATATGTATTTTTTTTCTTACACGGTTAAAAATTTGAACCTAAATTTTAAACTTTTTTGGGCTACATATGTATATGACCAAACCAAATTTGGTTTCAAATTTAAACTAGACCGGTTTTCAAGAAAAGTGGCTAAATAATTGGGGTTTCAATTTTAAACCAGAAATTTTTTAACAATTTTTTTTTTGTTGGCTGGTACTCGAACCAAGACTCCCCGCATCATGCCACGGAGCTACATCGCACACATAAATGTTGTCCAAAATAAATGAAAAAAAAAAAAAATTGTAGACCGAAATGGTTTTAATTTTAAACCGAAACGTCTTCATTTTCAAAGCAAAAAGCTTTGAGAATAAAATAAAATTTAAATAAAAAATGTGGCACTTGGCAGGATTCGAACGAAAGCGCTCAGAAGTCAGAGCCGGCTCTGCCCCACATAAAGATTTTATGGGCAAAACTCAATTACATTCAAACAAACAAAAAAAAAATGTAGACTGCTTTTTCATTTAGATCTTAAATTGAAAGCAAAAGAAATTGAAATTGTTTTTAAACTTTTGGAAGGTTTAAAATATTCCAAAAATAGTTTGAAAAATCGCTTAAACTTTTTTTCTCTACAAAAATTTGGCTGTGTCGCAGTTTTTGTTATTTCAAATGTCTAATTTGACCGGAAATCAAAAAATGAGTCTGGGATTCATATTCCAATTTTTTTTTTTTTACAGTCACAGACAAAAAAATTGCACAAAATTTGGGAGTGACTGCAAACGAATAAGTCATTCATTCCATGTCATACGTTTTCAATTTATTCATTGCGCTAGCACACATAACGTCCAGCCATGGAGCATTGGACCAATGAAAGCGATGCCAAAGAAAATTAAGATGCTAAACACGTACGAGGTATTAACCCAAAACTCGAAGCAAGCAAATTTCCATAAGTCAAAGTCGTATGTATGCAGAGCAGTATTTGGAGTAGCATGAGTTACGCTGAGCATCGTGTCGGAGTAGCAGCTGTTTCATGAAAATAATGAAAACATGTTGATAGATGTTAGGGATGTTCCAAAACAATTTTCGAAACTTACATCCGAGTTCGCAAAAAAAGTTTGATTCGCTATGTTGTCACATAGCTAACTAATTTTTGATGAATATATGCTATATATGGAAGAGTAGAGTGGATAAAGAGAGGAAAGAGGAAGAAAAGATGGTTTTAAGATGTAGAGAAAAATTGATGGGAAAGAGAAGAAGAAAACGAAGAGGAAAAGTGACAGGAAGGTTAATAGAAAGAGGAAAGTGGTGGAAACGGAGGGGAAGGTGAGGAAAAATATATAAGGTGGAGAATGGGAGAGGATATAGGTTATAAAAAGTAGAAACTTAACTTCCGCTACATCTCTAAAATGTTTTTATTTACTTATTCTCCGATTAAAACAAAAAAAAAAAAAAAATTATGTAAATCTTGCAATTAAAAGTGACGCGACGTTACCAACTAAATCAAGTAGATGGAGCAGTGCATGAACTGTAAAACAACTGGTATATGCCGTCAGTCATCAAGTCAAAGGGCGATTCCTAGAAAATCTTGGACTTACATACATTCCAGCAGTAAAATGCCATACTTTGCATTCGCGCGAGACTTAGCTGCTTAGGTCCTTAGTGTTGTGCTTCAGCTATTCTCGTCCTTACGTTAGCCTTGGTCATATTCAAATCACTGGTAACGCCCAATTAATGTACTCCGAAACAGTTATCGCATACTAATGAGTACGACTGGACAAATGTGCTAACTTTCTAGTTGCTAAGTGGCTGAAAGTAACGTTATAACGACGCTATGAAGCTAAAGAAATTAAGTGGAGTAGATTTTTGCTAAAATGAAGCTGGTAAGAATGTTAACGTTTAAATTAAATATTCTCTCGTTTTGGCATGAACATGAAAAGTAGTATGGAGGAATCACGTATTTGGGCTCACAAATTTTAATTGATATTTGTCATGCTTCATTGAATATTTAATTTATTGAGGTATCTCGCTTTACTCTCAGGTTAAATGTCAAATTTAAATTAAAGTCTGTATAAAAGGACCTTTTTAACCACTTGTTGCAGATACATATGTCTCTATGTCTGACCTGCGGTATAAAGCATCCCACCTCCAATTACTACTTTCCCCAATTACCATTATCCCACTTCCTTTGAAGCTAGGTGGCACTGTTGATCCGAACCATATTTTGTAGAAGGCATAAGCGATATTAGACAAACCGAAATTAAATTAAATTTAATTTATTTTAGTTAAATTTTTAAATTGAAATAATTTAATTAATTAGAGCGAAAACAATTTTAATTTTAATTTTAATTTTAATTTTAATTTTTATTTTAATTTTAATTTTAATTTTAATTTTAATTTTAATTTTTAATTTTAATTTTAATTTTAATTTTAATTTTAATTTTAATTTTAATTTTAATTTTAATTTTAATTTTAATTTTAATTTTAATTTTAATTTTAATTTTAATTTAATTTTAATTTTAATTTTAATTTTAATTTTAATTTTAATTTTAATTTTAATTTTAATTTTAATTTTAATTTTAATTTTAATTTTAATTTTAATTTAATTTTAATTTTAATTTTAATTTAATTTTAATTTTAATTTTAATTTTAATTTTAATTTTAATTTTAATTTTAATTTAATTTTAATTTTAATTTTAATTTTAATTTTAATTTTAATTTTAATTTTAATTTAATTTTAATTTTAATTTTAATTTTAATTTTAATTTTAATTTAATTTTAATTTTAATTTTAATTTTAATTTTAATTTTAATTTTAATTTTAATTTAATTTTAATTTTAATTTTAATTTTAATTTTAATTTTAATTTTAATTTTAATTTTAATTTTAATTTTAATTTTAATTTTAATTTTAATTTTAATTTTAATTTTAATTTTAATTTTAATTTTAATTTATTTTAATTTTAATTTTAATTTTAATTTTAATTTTAATTTTAATTTTAATTTTAATTTTAATTTTAATTTTAATTTTAATTTTAATTTTAATTTTAATTTTAATTTTAATTTTAATTTTAATTTTAATTTTAATTTTAATTTTAATTTTAATTTTAATTTTAATTTTAATTTTAATTTTAATTTTAATTTTAATTTTAATTTTAATTTTAATTTTAATTTTAATTTTAATTTTAATTTTAATTTTAATTTTAATTTTAATTTTAATTTTAATTTTAATTTTAATTTTAATTTTAATTTTAATTTTAATTTTAATTTTAATTTTAATTTTAATTTAATTTTAATTTTAATTTTAATTTTAATTTTAATTTTAATTTTAATTTTAATTTTAATTTTAATTTTAATTTTAATTTTAATTTTAATTTTAATTTTAATTTTAATTTTAATTTTAATTTTAATTTTAATTTTAATTTTAATTTTAATTTTAATTTTAATTTTAATTTTAATTTTAATTTTAATTTTAATTTTAATTTTAATTTTAATTTTAATTTTAATTTTAATTTTAATTTTAATTTTAATTTTAATTTTAATTTTAATTTTAATTTTAATTTTAATTTTAATTTTAATTTTAATTTTAATTTTAATTTTAATTTTAATTTTAATTTTAATTTTAATTTTAATTTTAATTTTAATTTTAATTTTAATTTTAATTTTAATTTTAATTTTAATTTTAATTTTAATTTTAATTTTAATTTTAATTTTAATTTTAATTTTAATTTTAATTTTAATTTTAATTTTAATTTTAATTTTAATTTTAATTTTAATTTTAATTTTAATTTTAATTTTAATTTTAATTTAATTTTAATTTTAATTTTAATTTTAATTTTAATTTTAATTTTAATTTTAATTTTAATTTTAATTTTAATTTTAATTTTAATTTTAATTTTAATTTTAATTTTAATTTTAATTTTAATTTTAATTTTAATTTTAATTTTAATTTTAATTTTAATTTTAATTTTAATTTTAATTTTAATTTTAATTTTAATTTTAATTTTAATTTTAATTTTAATTTTAATTTTAATTTTAATTTTAATTTTAATTTTAATTTTAATTTTAATTTTAATTTTAATTTTAATTTTAATTTTAATTTTAATTTTAATTTTAATTTTAATTTTAATTTTAATTTTAATTTTAATTTTAATTTTAATTTTAATTTTAATTTTAATTTTAATTTTAATTTTAATTTTAATTTTAATTTTAATTTTAATTTTAATTTTAATTTTAATTTTAATTTTAATTTTAATTTTAATTTTAATTTTAATTTTAATTTTAATTTTAATTTTAATTTTAATTTTAATTTTAATTTTATTTTAATTTTAATTTTAATTTTAATTTTAATTTTAATTTTAATTTTAATTTTAATTTTAATTTTAATTTTAATTTTAATTTTAATTTTAATTTTAATTTTAATTTTAATTTTAATGTTTCCTTTGTGGTTACAGCTATTTTTGTTTTTAGATGCTCTAGTAGATTTTAATTTCCCCACTTTTTCGGTTATACAAAAGTTAATGACTTTGTAACTTTCGTTATTGGCTTCCATTATTGTACTCACTTAATTTCGCTTGACCTTCTGTTTCCTATTCCAAATAAAACTTGAGTAAAATAAAAACTTCGAATTGACCTGCTTAACGATACATTTATATCCTTGTTTTGTTTTTGTTCAGAAGTTAAAAGTTAACAACAACAAGAACGACCTCATCAATAGCGTTTAAAATTGCTACTTAAAAGTTTAAGAAACTTTTTTTTTAAGTTTCCCTTACATTCAGTTTAATTGCAGCTGTAAACAGTACTTGAAACTTGATATGAGGCAGTTAGCAATGAGAAACATATTGAGAAAGTTGAGAAAGTATAGAAAAGAAAAAAAAAACGTGTTTAAGACGTCTTTTTCAACTCACATGATTAGGTTAGCTAAAAAAATTGTATCCCCCTAAAGTATCCTTTTTTCCTTACCAAACGAAAGTACCTAAAAATTCAAGAAAATGTTGCTTTCAAACCATATTACTAAAATAATAAACAACAGAGTTATATCACTTTCAATATGTTGCAGTCAACAGACGCCATGGCGTATACGTTACAATTTTGCTACACATTTATGCTTCTGGCAAAACAAAAAATTTTAAAAATTTAAAAATTCAGTTTTGAAACTTTTTTGTTGCGCCAGAAACATGAATGTCAAGCACTTTCGTTTTTCTGGCACAATTTTCAGAGATTGAAGTACACATTCATGAAAATGGCATTGCAAATTTCCGTGGGTTTCTTGCACTTTGGAAAGCCAGGATTTTCGTGGATCGTAGAGAAATGAGAAGTTAATCACGTGAGCCTATCAACTCAAAGCGAGCGACGATATATAAGATTTGCGGTATGCCAAAATAGCTTATTTTGCACACCCAACTAACCCTGCCTTGAGTTGACTGGCTCTTTCATACCCTACTTATCAAAAGCTCTTTTCAAATATGAGGTCATCCATTGAGGTATTTATTGATATTTCTCATATTGAATTGATCGCAGCATGCCTTCTGCCTATATTTCAAAATTTCTAAAGTAGTAATATGAACACTCTGCGGTTTTCATACAATCAAATGTATAAACAAGTGTGCTTGATTATATTATTCGCAGTTTATCAAACTTTATACCAAATATTTCAAAAGAACTTTGTGGGTTTTTCAAGTGCACTTACAAATGTGGTTGCATGCAACATTTTCTCAATAATATACGATTGAATTGAAGTTATGCAGAAAATTTGATTGAACTCCCCCATTAAGCTAAATAATTGAAGGTAAATAAGTTTTTGGTTTAATAATTTGTAGAGGCTTATGAATGGCACATACAACCAAATTTTCATGCATACCCACATACATGTATTTATCTGACACACACAAGCTCTTATAAATATGTGTTACTTGCAAAATGTTGCTTCTTGCAACAACCCCCTTTACCTATGTATATCTGCTCATAAATCAATAACCTTCAGTTTATGAGCTTTCGAATGAATTTGAAAGAATTTACTTTGCAAATACTCCTTCGATTTTATGTTTACTTTAAATCAACTTTGGCTGCATAGCAACCCTCTCATTTCATCACTCTTACGTAAACTATTAATTTTGTGTCAACCCTTAACTCATTCTCCTCTTCAGCATATTCAGTTCAATATGTGCTTGTCGTCTTCTTTTATTCCAACGATTTATTCACCTACTTAAATTGCTTTTTTCTCATTTTCAGCAGCCGGCACCCTTTTTGTTTGCTTTATGAATTCCTGTGTGATATTATTACCACCTTATTGAGCTTTCAAGTGCAGCATCGTTTTACAAAATGTGCACTTAGCACTATAGTCTGAGGCAGTGGCGGATGCCGAAGTTCGGAAAGGGGACTTCACATTTTTTGTTTTAAATTTCGAGAACATTTTTTATTCACATTTTCTCAAAGCCGGCCTTCTATGCCTGTTTTCCAAAAAAAAAAGGACATGTGGCACTCGCGGACTGCCGCGGTAAAGCTATTGCATATCACTTAATATCAACTTATGCAATTATAATATATATAAAAACTCAATGAGCATATTTATGACTTTAGAGCAGTACAGCCTTAACCTGTTAACAGTATAGCCTAAAAATAGTCAACAACCTATTTTATGTAGGGTACAGCTCCAATTTTATGTAATCGGTCTGCTGCTAACATCAGTACAACGTCATACGCCTAAATGTAGGCAACGCTTATATTTATTGTTGTCAAGTTATGTTGCTAACGCCGAACCTTTTAACATGGAAAAAAGTCCGTTACGAACTTTTTTAACATTAACATTTTTTTCATTTCACTCCCACCGCCACGGCCTGCAATAAAATCAATGCAACAGCGTAAAAATATACCTACATTTGTTGGTATGGTCAATGTCAAATTTAAGGTTTCACGAAAAATATTTAGTTGACAATTTCCTGGTAGTTTTACTATATATTTTTGCGTAACTTTTACTACAATTTTTTTGTGTACATTTTACTGCATTTTTTGCGTAATTTTTACTACTTATATTTTTTGGTTAACTTTTTATTATATTTTTTGCGTAATTTTTACTGTATTTTTGCGTAATTTTTTTCCATGTATTTCGGTAGTTTTTTTACCATATATTTTGTGTAATTTTCATTGTATTTTTTATGCAAAAATTTTACTGTCTTTTTGTGTAGTTTTTACAGTATTTTTTGTGTAATTTTTACTGTATTTTCTGGGTAATTTTTACTATATACTTTGCGTTATATTTACTCCAAATTTCGTGTAATTTTTACTGTATTTTTTGTGTAAATTTTACTGCCTTTTTTGCGTAATTTTACTGTTTATATTTTTTGTGTAACTTTTTACTATATTTTTGGCGTAATTTTACTAAATTTTCCGGGAATTTTTTTACTATATATTTTGCGTAATTTTTACTAAAATTTTTTGTTATTTTTACTGTATTTTTTGTGCAAATATTTTATTGTCTTTTTTGTGTAGTTTTTACTGCTTTTTCTGGGCAATATTTTAATATATTTTTGTGTTATATTTACTACAATTTTCGTGTAATTTTTACTGTATTTTTATGTATGTTTTTTGGGTAATTTTTTACTATATTTTTGGCGTAGTTTTTACTATAAGTTTTGTCTAATTTTTGCTGTATTTTTAATGTAAATTTTTTATGTAAATTTACTATCTCTTTGGTGTAATTTTTACTACATTTTTTGTGTAATTTTTACTAAATTTTTTGCTATAAGTTATTGTGAAAAATATTACTTTTGGATCCCGAACTGAACCCGAGAACACCCCCAAGGATGCGCCCCTGGTCTGAGGGATAGCAGTCAGAAAAATTTAAAGGAGGTTTGTAACGGCCCATAAGTTAAAGAGGTTGAGCAGTATTTGTGGTATAAAAAAGACAGCAAGCTCTTATAAGACTAGAAATTTAAGCACTAATCTCGGGCTCATTTCTCTTCTAACTTACACTAATGTATGTATTTTGTTAAAATTCTTATGATACAAAGCAAGTTTATTGCGCGACTCCAGCACTCTCCCGTACTAGCACTTTCTTGAACTAGTCCGACTGTTGAGTAGGCGATATTTTTGACAATGCCGAACCTTCCTGGTTTTGTTGTTTGTAGTGAAACAAATTTATTCCTCGACCCGGCATGCTACGGCTTCAGTATATAGATACCTTGCGGCTCCTACCCGACTGTCGCGGAAGTAACTTTTCTTACTAGCGAAACCTTCTAGGTCAATTCACCCTTTTGCCGTAAGGTAGATTTTTTTCAGATCTTTTTCGGATGATCCCAAAGAAGTCGCGAAATGGTCCCCAAAAAATCGTCCCAAAATGATCCGAAAACAGTCAAAAATAGTCACAAATGATTAAAGAAAAAAATTATCCCAAAAACAATGTCGTAATTGCCAGAAAAGTACTGAAATATTCCGAGCATAATCCTGAAAAAATCCTGAAAAATCCGAAAGTGATCACAAAAAAGTGCCGAAATAGTCCCAAAAGCAATGCAGAAAAGGGTCCATAAAATTACTGGTATATTCCGGAAATAATACCTAACAAGTCCTCAAATTATAACAACAATGTCCCAAAATGGACCCGAAAAGCCTCCAAGTGATCCCAAAAAATTCCTAAATTGAGCTTGCATATATTAGACAAAAATCTTAAAATTATCCCGAAACACTCCAGGAACTAGAAAAGGTTCCGAAAAAGTCGCGAAATGATCTCAAAAAGTTCAATTGTCCCGATATAGCCTCAATATATTCCTGAAGTGTTCCGGAAATAGCCAAGAAATTGTTTGAAAAAATATCCAGTAATAGTCCTAAAATAATCCCAAAAAAGTCCAAAAAAAACTGCCAAAAAGTTTTCGAGTGATCCCAAAAACATCCCGATTTAGAAACGAAGAGAGCTGGTCCAAATATATGTATTGTGATAGCTCTCAAATCAGCCGATAATGTCGTAGATTTTAAGTAAGACGTCTAGAAATGTACCCATGAAAGTTTCAGTCAATTCTGTTTAGTAGATTTTGTGTGATACGTGAACAAACATACAGGCAGACAGAAATTTACAATTTTATTATATGTTGAGATAGAGATGTGGGGAGCTTCCACTCAGAAGTCCATATACTTACACTTCCCTTGTCAGATCGAATTTTGAATTATTTCGATTCCTGAATCCACTATTTGACTCTTCTTTTTAAATAGCTTTTATTTAGATGTTTATGTGGCAGCACTTCGATCAGCCGCGGTCAACTATTGACCAATAAAAAATGATTTTCCCATCAAAAATTTCAAAAGCAGCTGCAGCAGAAAAAAAAACATGCTAAGCGCCTAAAAGTATGTCACATTGAAAATCAATAACATTTATAAAGCCAGCTAGGCCGTTGTCATACATCGACATAAAAAGACAGCCAGGATAAATGCATAAGAGAAAGCGCACTGTATAGACGCATTGGGATTTAAAGTGAAGAAAAACAAACGATGAAGCTAATGTTTAGACAAGACATGCTAGGATGAACATAGTAAAGTGACCGTTAGTGTGTCAACCAGTATGTGATGAATCTGCAGCTTGGTCCCACTGGTATGAATAGAAATACCCATTAGACTGGATGTATGCACTAGACTGGAAGAATAAGTATTTTTTTTTTAATACATCGTCGCTCGCTTGCCGCAGGTATGAATGTGACAATTTTTCAGATTTGAAAAATCGGTATTGCAAAGTACAAGGAACCCCCGTAAATTTGCAATGCCATTTGCATGAATGTGTAGTTCAATCTCTGAAAATTGTGCCACCAGAAAACGAATGTGCTATACATTCATGTTTCTGGCGCAACAAAAATTTTTAAAAACTGAATTTTTTAATTTTTTAAAATTTTCGTTTTGCCAGAAACATAAATGTGTAACAAAATTGTTACGTATACGCCATGGTGTCTGTTGTTGAGTGCCGCACGGAGGAATGGGGTGGAAACTATAAAAACAATATATTTCTTGGATTTAGCCTAATCTGCATGAGCCCCACCAATACCCCACAAGCTAACTGTTATTGCATATGCATCTGCCTCTAACGACAACTTCAGTCTATTTGCATTTGTATTTATAGTTTGCTACTTCTCTTGCCAACGCGATATCACCACTTACTACAGTGAGTGTTTGTTTTGCATTCGTTATTATTATGAAAATGAAAAAAACGGCAACTGAAAAAATATTAATAAAAACTCTACGCAAATATTGGCATTTACTAAGGACAATCAATAAAACCGGGACACAAGGATTATTTGCCAATAACACATTGCTGCTGACTTAGCTAAGTTAGGCAGTCAATTGGCAACTATGTAGGTCTGTTATGTGATGATGAGTGGGACAGAGTGAATGTGGAACTATGTTTAGTCGCGAATATATCAGATACTTTAGAAAAACTTTATTTGAAAGTAGTTTTTGCTCTAAAAATGTTTAATTGTTTTTCTCTTTTTTGTGCTTGATTTGAGGCCCGCACCAGTAAACACACTACAAATGAAAACTGATATACAAATATCGAAAGAGTAACGGCTATAACACTACCCTCTTTGAAGATGACTTAAATTTTTGCTATAGTGAGTGGGAATTTCAGTGAAGAGGTATTTGAAGTTATTTGATTGCCAGCAACGTGAAGTGGGCGCGTGCAAATGTTACTCATACGCCCCATAGTCCCACTTTCAGCACAATAAATAAAGAAATTAAAATAAAATAAAATAAATTAAAACAAAATAAAATAAAATAAAATAAAATAAAATAAAATAAAATAAAATAAAATAAAATAAAATAAAATAAAATAAAATAAAATAAAATAAAATAAAATAAAATAAAATAAAATAAAATAAAATAAAATAAAATAAAATAAAATAAAATAAAATAAAATAAAATAAAATAAAATAAAATAAAATAAAATAAAATAAAATAAAATAAAATAAAATAAAATAAAATAAAATAAAATAAAATAAAAATAAAATAAAATAAAATAAAATAAAATAAAATAAAATAAAATAAAATAAAATAAAATAAAATAAAATAAAATAAAATAAAATAAAATAAAATAAAATAAAATACAATACAATACAATACGATACAATAAAATAAAATAAAATAAAGAGAAACAAAATAAAATAAAATAGAATAAAATAAAATAAAATGAAATAAAATAAAATAAAATAAAATAAAATAAAATAAAATAAAATAAAATAAAATAAAATAAAATAAAATAAAAAAATAAAATAAAATAAAATAAAAATAAATAAAATAAAATAAAATAAAATAAAATAAAATAAAATAAAATAAAATAAAATAAAATAAAAAAAATAAAATAAAATAAAATAAAATAAAATAAAATAAAATAAAATAAAATAAAATAAAAAAATAAAATAAAATAAAATAAAAATAAATAAAATAAAATAAAATAAAATAAAATAAAATAAAATAAAATAAAATAAAATAAAATAAAATAAAATAAAATAAAAAAAATAAAATAAAATAAAATAAAATAAAATAAAATAAAATAAAATAAAATAAAATAAAATAAAATAAAATAAATAAAATAAAATAAAATAAAATAAAATAAAAAAATAAAATAAAATAAATAAAATAAAATAAAATAAATAAAATAAAATAAAATAAAATAAAATAAAATAAAATAAAATAAAATAAAATAAAATAAAATAAAATAAAATAAAATAAAATAAAATAAAATAAAATAAAATAAAATAAAATAAAATAAAATAAATAAAATAAAATAAAATAAAATAAAATAAAATAAAATAAAATAAAATAAAATAAAATAAAATAAAATAAAATAAAATAAAATAAAAAAATAAAATAAAATAAAATAAAATAAATAAAATAAAATAAAATAAAATAAAATAAAATAAAATAAAATAAAATAAAATAAAATAAAATAAAATAAAATAAAATAAAATAAAATAAAATAAAATAAAATAAAATAAAATAAAATAAAATAAAATAAAATAAAATAAAATAAAATAAAATAAAATAAAATAAAATAAAATAAAATAAAAAAATAAAATAAAATAAAATAAAAATAAATAAAATAAAATAAAATAAAATAAAATAAAATAAAATAAAATAAAATAAAATAAAATAAAATAAAAAAAATAAAATAAAATAAAATAAAATAAAATAAAATAAAATAAAATAAAATAAAATAAAATAAAATAAAATAAAATAAAATAAAATAAAATAAAATAAAATAAAATAAAATAAAATAAAATAAAATAAAATAAAATAAAATAAAATAAAATAAAATAAAATAAAATAAAATACAATACAATACAATACAATAAAATAAAATAAAATAAAAGGACACAAAATAAAATAAAATAGAATAAAATAAAATAAAATGAAAATAAAATAAAATAAAATAAAATAAAATAAAATAAAATAAAATAAAATAAAATAAAATAAAATAAAATAAAAAAAAAAAAAAAATAAAATAAAATAAAATAAAAATAAATAAAATAAAATAAAATAAAATATGTTTGGATGTATGTATGTATGTATATATTTTTTATTTTCTCTTAATTGTTTACAACTCTGATGATTATACAATATAAAATATAAATTCTAGTAAGAAAATAGTGATATGTAATGGATTAACAAAAAAAAAAGAAAGCTCTTGTAGTTAAATTAAAACCTCCGGCCGATCACTAGTGCTTTTTAAACCTTTTCTTCACTTGCTGTCTTAATTCCGATTACAGCCCATTCAAATTAACGTAAGTATGTGGATATTTGTACGAAATTGGTTTAGGCATGCACCAGAAAATTGTCAAGCATTTAAACTGGCCATGGGAATGTTTAAGGCGTTGCAAAAGTAATTGCGCGCGCACAAAGCTGCATCAATATTATGAAAAATTACAGTGAGAACAACAAGAATGCGCTTATAATAATTACATTCCCAATTACGTGTAAATACAAAGTTAAATGCAAATTTGTTTTTACACAAACAACAACAACAAACAACTGACGCAACATTGGCAGGTGCAACCATTGAAAATGAATTGTTGCATGTTGCATGTAATCAAAAGAAATTAGCATAAAATTAAATTTAAATGCCACACATGTAGTACATAGATGAAAGAAAGCAATAAAAGAATGCTTGAGGGGGGGAAATATAATGCTGCATGCAAAAGCGTGAAATTAAAACGAAGACCAATAGCGTTCAACCATCACAGACGTCCCTTTTAACGAATAAACACGAGGTGGGAATGTAGCATATATTTGCGTGTGTGTGTAGGTATTTCCTGGGGGGTATACGCTTGAGCAATTAAATACCATTTGTAATTATAGTGTATGCCTTAAACAACAAGAGTAATACGGAAATGTTAATGTAAATGCAAATTCAAATGAAACAACAAACAATTTTATTGCAAAGGCTTCATATTTTCATTGCTTTATTTATTTACTCATTTGTTCATTTGCATTTGTAGCATATGTAGCATGTGAGGCAATTTGCACATTAACAGCTCCACCCATGATCAGATATCAGCGGTTATATGGTTTAGCTATTACAGGCATGACTGGTGTTCATCAGAAATCAACAATGTTTCAACGTCTTTTGGACAGGGATTTTGTGATTGCCCACTTTCTCGTTTTTTTTTCAAATTTTTTTTATTTCCTTGCTGAAGATTGTTTTAATATTTTTTACTTTTTATAGAATGGTTTTCTATTTCGTTTTATTATACTTTTTCTTAACAATTTCTTTAATTTGGTTTTATTTAATCTTCTTTAACCTAATTTATTTCACTTTTTTTGGCTTCTTTTATTTTAATTTTATATCTTTTTATTATACTTTATTTTAGGCTTTACTATTTCATTTTAAATTATTTTAATTTATTTTATTTTATTTTATTTTACTTTATTTTATTTTATTTTATTTTATTTTATTTTATTTTATTTTATTTTATTTTATTTTATTTTATTTTATTTTATTTTATTTTATTTTATTTTATTTTATTTTATTTTATTTTATTTTATTTTATTTTATTTTATTTTATTTTATTTTATTTTATTTTATTTTATTTTATTTTATTTTATTTTATTTTATTTTATTTTATTTTATTTTATTTTATTTTATTTTATTTTATTTTATTTTATTTTATTTTATTTTATTTTATTTTATTTTATTTTATTTTATTTTATTTTATTTTATTTTATTTTATTTTATTTTATTTTATTTTATTTTATTTTATTTTATTTTAATTTATTTTATTTTATTTTATTTTATTTTATTTTATTTTATTTTATTTTATTTTATTTTATTTTATTTTATTTTATTTTATTTTATTTTAATTTATTTTATTTTATTTTATTTTATTTTATTTTAATTTATTTTATTTTATTTTATTTTATTTTATTTTATTTTATTTTATTTTATTTTATTTTATTTTATTTTATTTTATTTTATTTTATTTTATTTTATTTTATTTTATTTTATTTTATTTTATTTTATTTTATTTTATTTTATTTTATTTTATTTTATTTTATTTTATTTTATTTTATTTTTATTTTGTTTTATTTTATTTTATTTTATTTTATTTTATTTTATTTTATTTTATTTTATTTTCATTTATTTTATTTTATTTTATTTTATTTTATTTTATTTTATTTTATTTTATTTTATTTTATTTTATTTTATTTTATTTTATTTTATTTTATTTTATTTTATTTTATTTTATTTTATTTTATTTTATTTTATTTTATTCTATTTTATTTTATTTTATTTAATTTT